>JAQIXP010005875.1:0-10043 GCA_034700285.1 Proteroiulus fuscus
AATATTACTGGTGGAATAAGCCTCCCATCAATGAATTTTGACAATTTAAATGTAATTTTATGAAATAATTTATCATCTTGTATATATCACTCTAAAAAATAAATTGTATTATATGGAACCCAAAAAGGTTCTATGCCATGCAACACAGGTGGCACCTTTTTTAGTGCAATATGGAACCTTGATATTGGTTCTAAATATGGAACCATTTAAAAAGTTCCATATGCATCTGCTAAGGTTCCAAAGATGAAACCATTTAATTGCATGGTTTCAAATGCTATTCGTATGGTTCTAAAATTAAACCATTAATTTGGTTCCAAATGTTGTCAGTAGGCCTATGGTCCCCAATACACTGAACTATTAAAGTGTTTCCAATATATCATAATTATTCAAATGATTAAAATTAAATTTGTTCCTTTAGAGTGTGTTCGATAATGGTCCACCATCGTTCCACCATGGAGAGCATCGTTCTTTAAGAACGATGGAGTCCTTAGCCCCTTCTTCTTCTTTTAGTTAAGCCCTAATATGAAGAACCATCCCAATATTTTATTACAAATTGTTAAAAACTACAATTAAACTATGCTATAGAATTTGGAAGCATAAACACTAACTTCCTTGTTGCTTTGAGAAGCTTCAGAAATGTTTTCGCCACTCTCCACCGAGCAAATTCTTTCTTTAGTGTCATCACCATTTATGGCACTCACCTACAGCAAACAAATTAAAAAAAAAAGATTATTAATAAGATATTGAGATCCGAGAATGAAACAACTAACATGCCAACAGGTTTCAATACAAAAAATAATAAGAAATACAAAGCAAATTAATAAATTAATGCCCTAGCTAGAAAGAAACAACAGATATTAGTTTTTAAAATAGAAGAACTCCTAAGAGAACAATCACAGATTATTCACACAAAATCATCCCGAATAAAGCTACTAGCAATTTAAGTTCATTAACAAAGATTACATACATTTAATGTCTGCCTATGGTGAATGGAAGCCACCATTTTGGTTTTATGGAGACATTACAATCAATTAAATAACATCACATGCCAAAGACTTTGTAAATGCAAAATTTTCCCCGTTAGTCTGTTATGCGGTCTTACCCTTCGCTTTTTGTGATCTAGAACTATGCTGACTGGTACTAGATGACCCACGCTGCGACTCACATGGTTTTGCAGACTCACTATCTACACATGCGACATTACATGAAATTAGAAAGCTTTAATGAATTCACGGTGAAACGTTTTAATTCACCTTTTTAATGGCCCATGTATATGGGTCATAGAAATTAATTGATGCAGAGTTACTCAAGGATATCAGAGTAAAGCTGCTCATTTCATGTCAGTTCATTTGTTGGTGTCAAGTAGAACTAAATAATAAATCTGTAATTGGTTCAAATTAACCTTATTTATTTTTTGCAAATGATCGTTCAGGCTAAAGGGTTGCCCAAAAATTACGTTAGCACTTTAGGGAAAGGGGGGGGAC
This sequence comes from Proteroiulus fuscus, assembly GCA_034700285.1. Lineage (NCBI taxonomy): Eukaryota > Metazoa > Arthropoda > Diplopoda > Julida > Blaniulidae > Proteroiulus > Proteroiulus fuscus. The sequence continues at coordinate 1,485 of JAQIXP010005875.1, forward strand.
ATCGTCTGAAAACCATTTTGTGAGGCATATATAAGTTTTCCTAACAAATAAAAAAGTGCAAAAAAAGAACGAAAATTGTCAAATTCGCCACTTCCTTTTTAATAAAAATCCAGGCATGGAGAAATTTTTAAAATGTAAAACTGACGAACTGACTTAACTTTTAGAAATGACCTGTTGTGGCTTATTTGCCACTGTTCACTTCAGTAACTTTAACAAATAATTGTCAAATTAATTTCTGTAACTTGAGGTTAATTCGGGACATTTCAAGGATCACAATTGGCGTATTCACCACTTCTGAATTAAGCCATCAATATGTGAAAGAGCCTAAATATTGAGTTTAATTTAACAACAAGAAAAGAATGCCTCTCTTAACTTTTGTTTTGACTTCCTTCATTTCTGGTGTAAACGGAAGAGCGTGCCGTCCCATATCGTAATTGGCAAACCGGAACCTTCCATCCTTTGGGCTAAAATTACGAAATGATGTAAGAAGATATTTCTGCAGGTCCTCCATCGTCCATTGCATGTTATTAACAAAGAGTTTTGTCTCCCCTATAAAAAAAGTTTCACTAAAAACTTTCTAAAATTAACAAAATATTATAAAATAAATAAAAAATGAAAATAAAAAAAAAAAATAAAATAAAATAAAAAAAATACCTTCTGTTTTCAGATCTACTCTTAACACCCGGACTTTTACTTTCCATAGATGAGTTACTGGCAGGGTTTGCGGACACGTGTCCAGCGTTACCGCAAAGTTATCTCTGGCGGTAACGCTGGACACGCGTCTGCCAACTCCGGCGGTTACGCTGGACACGCGTCCGCCAACTCCGGCGGTAACGCTGGACACGCGTCCGCCAACTCCGGCGGTAACGCTGGACACGCGTCCGCCAACTCCGGCGGTAATGCTGGACACGCGTCAGCCAACGGACGCTTGTCCAGCGTTACCGCCAACGGACGCTTGTCCAGCGTTACCGCCGTTACTGACTGGAGTATAGTTAGTGGGTGTTTTGGGAGAGGGCCTTAAAAACGATTGACAATCCAAATTTGAAACTAGGTTTTAGCATTTACTGTTCCCAGTTCAGGAAAAAAACCACATACCCACAAGGGCACAAAAACACTTTTATTTTGGCATTACAAAGGACTTACAACTGCCAAAAAATAAGCCAAAGTCTGCCCCCCAACAATTTTTTTTAATTTTATCACAAAAATCCACCCTCACAAGCCTACTTCAACTACAGTAGGCCTATGCAAAAAAGGGAAGAAAAAAAAAGCAATTTTACATATGAAAAAAAGCACAATTGAATACATCTATAGGCCCACAAGCCAAATACAATGTAATCCACTCAAAATCAGTGGCAGATTTTGGTCTGGTCCCCCAACAACTTTTTTAGATTTTATCACAAAAATCCACCCTCACAAGCCTACTTCAACTACGGTATGCAAAAAAAAGGAAGAAAAAAAAGCAATTTTACATATGAAAAAAGCACAAATTGAATACATCTATAGTAAGCCTATAGTAACATCTAAGTTATGCCTAGTAAGTAATTGCTTAATAGAACTTCGATGGCTTAATTCAGAAGGGACGAATTTGCCAAAAGTTGCCAAAAATGAGATAATAGTGGCTTTATGGGAATACAGGCTGATGTGGTGAACTAATCAACAGTACCAAAAGGTAGGCATAATTTGTAACCTTGAAACCCTATGAGACAACATGTAAATCTTTTAAAAATCTTTAGTTACCGTAACATTATAATCTGCCTTGGAAATTGGAATTTCCATTATGTTGTAAATCTCTAACTACTGCTTCTGATATAATGTCAGAAACTAATTTTGAATCTAGCTAGAAATAGCTTGCTTGAGTATATGTGTTCCCTACTCCAGCATTTTGGGCATGCACTCTAACCTGTATGATAACAATAGGTAGCTAATATAATAGGTATATACATGTATATTATATATATAAAATATATAATATATAATATAATACTGTATAATAATAATGTCGCCACTGGTTTAACAGAGGGAGCTTTTGTCCCCCGTTCCATGTACACTGGTCCATCTGGAGAAACTTCTCCCTTTCCATACCCCACCTGCCTGTATTTTCCTATATCCCATTTCAAAACAGTTTTTCTATTGTTTTTTTTTACAAATTAAAACCAAATTTTTCCAGTTTTAAAGCTAGGCCTATTTAATAATACAAGAGAATTTCAACATCAGAAACACGGTACTGATGAAATTCTTCAGTTTCCCACAGAATTTTCCGTGGAAAAACCCACAGTCAGCATAAATTTAATATGCCATGATATGTTATGGGGGTACCAGTAATTCCCAACCCCACAATAAATCAGAGAAGTGTCCCATGCCCTTGTAGACTTGCCCAACCTCTTATATTGATGAATTTATACCATTTTACAATATTATTGATAATGAAAGCCATCATTTTATTACATGGGGGAGGGAGCAAAGATGTGAATCCATTTTATTGATAACTGCCCAGCTTGTGAAGTTTCCCACTTTAAAGAGTTTGTCACTGAGGTCACACTTACAATCTGCTGTTGTAATTACCCTTTGCAAACATAGTAGCCCTTCCCTAGCTGGATAAACCTGATTTTGTTCCGACAGGGTTGATATGGGTTTATTCGCAAAACCCATTGAGACTGGCATCAAAGCTCAATCATGTATGCAAAGTCCTGTATTGAATCCCACATTCCCTAATTTACCCTGTACACCCTAGAGCCACGAATCTAGATTCATGATATAATACTGGGATACTGATTTCATGCCGGGATACATTTGCCAGAACATTCATGTGCTTTAGTATGGAGCAAACCGTAAAGGTTTTTCTATATAGGATAGTCTGCTTAGGTTTGGGGAGGGGGAGTCCTCCAAAGGAGGTTCTCTACGCCCCTGGTTAGGTTCCAGGGGGCGCAGGATAAGGAAGTCTTTTCACAGGCCTGTGTTTTTCGATTTGCTCTTTGGAATCCAGATAACCCTCAATTAATGACTTGACTAAAAATGAAGATTGAATTGAAGAATTTTCCATTTATTAAAAAAAGTACAAATGAAATTGGTAAAGTAAAGCTGTTTGAGAATGTGTAAGTAATATATGAATGCTTGATGGTAACACACTTTATAAAGCCTTAGTTTTTGCCTGCTGCCTCATCCTGGTTTTCTTCAGAGTGATTGGTGGCTGTGAAAGGCAATGTGGGCTGATTCCTTGTCACAACAGAATGCATACAAGTAGGGTTTTAAACAATTTTCTATGGCCAAATTCCATTTAAAATCTTATAACTTCACAAAAGCGCCTAGCAAAATGTAAAGTTGTAAGAGGTACAAAGAGAAATATTACAAGGAATGTGTGTTGAACTTTGAAATTATTAATGGGTCCCAGAGGTTTTTTCTTGAACTTTCCCTGATCGAAGGCCTTGTCAATTTGGGCAATCTTGTATTTCTCTTTTGACTCGGCCACTCTCTTCTACAAATTCTATTTCCTTAAGGCACAATTCGTTTTCAGAAACACCATTTTCCCTAAAGAACCAATAGTGGCAAATGGTGTTAATTACAAGCAAATACAAGTTGCCGCAATTTGATCAAAAAATTGCTTGAGATTTGAAAACATTTAGAGCACTAACATATTATTGAGCTCTCGAATTCTCTTGATGAATCCTTTTTTTTTGATATTTGCATATTTAATATTTGAGGAAATCTTGTTGGCTTCAAGCTGTAACATAAGCATGATTATCAATAAAAATTGATGACACTCAAAAATAATTTAGGAAAGAACTTACTGAAACTTTTTTGAGAACTACCAAAGTTTTCAATTCTTCTCACAGAGTTTGGAGGTCTCTCAATTCCTTAGTTGCTCGTTCAAATTTGGCATTAGCTGTGGTGCTATTGGCTATGCAAGTGTTCATTTTCTGTTCAGTCTGTTCAATATATTTGGTTAATTTCTTTTTCTATAAGATGTTAGTTAACCAAAATCATCTGCATCTTTTCAGTTGCTAACTTTGATCCAAATAGCTGTCCATCCTTTCATGGAAATTAAAACTAGTCCATGATATTTTGTTTAAATTGGGTTTTATTTAAATTAAACTTTTAGTTACATTAAAATACAAATGTTACACTCAAATTAATTCCTTTAAAGTCTAAGTACTCATGACACAAAGTTCTTTAAAACTATGTGCTTAATAATTCCAACGTCAGATTCATCAAATTCATTTTTCTAGAAATAATGCAAAATTTTAAATTGACAACAATTCTCCAAATTATAATACAAGCCATGCAGAGACACAGATAAATACCTTTATAAGATCAATGGCAATATTGCTATCATTATCAGATGTTGTACCACTACTCTCTGAAACTGTTATTCTCATCCATTTTGCAATTGTAGTAGGCCTATCCAGATTTTGCATGGCATTTGGGTGCTTCTGCATGACTCAGTTTAAAAGGTTACCGGTATGTGAGCACAATGATCCTAGAAGTAATCCTAATCACATTTAAAACACGTTATTAACATTTTTTTTGGATTATAGAATTATGTGTAAATCATACAATTTCTGTTGTTTGCATGGTTTCAAATAATTAAAAAATTAGGACATAAGCTATTTTTGTATAATAATTGTTCAGTTTTTTTAAAAAAATATTATTTAATACTTGAGCAATTGTGCAAGCATTACCTTTGTTGTTGCTTAAAGATTTACTGTTATTCCCTTTCTCTGTTTATATTCTATTATAAATTGAAGGTATTAACAATAAGTCATGGGATTGAGATCAGTCTACATCTCTTTATTTTAGACTAGACATCAGATCTTATTATAACCAGCGTACTATGCAAGTTAAAACCTCTTTAGGTCTTATGAAACCAATCAATGTCAATATAGGAGTCCCGCAAGGTGACCCCTGAAGTCCAATCCTATTCAATTTATTTTTTGGCAGATTTGCCACACTACATGCCCAGCAAAAATGGTCTAAACTTTAATAATGCATACTCAAAAATTTTAATGTTTACTGATGATATAGTATTATAATTTTTATTAGCTCCCTCAGCTCAAAAGTTAAACAAATCATTAAAGAAACTTAAAAGATACCTAACACTAAACTGTCTGTCTCTTTAACTGTCTGTCTTTTGCCAAAAGGAAAAAAACCTAGTCATAATACCCCTATACTGTGGGATAATAATAACAATATTGAAATAGTACACGAATGGAAATATTTAGGTATTATCCTCAACAGGCTCAGAAAAATGGACACTCACATCAAAAATGTCAAATCATCTATTAATAATAAGCAATGTGCTATGATACAATATCTGGGAAGTAAAAAGCTAAACAACCTTAAAATAAACAAAGATATTTAATGCCCTTATCAGATGATGTTATTCCTATGCCACACCAGCCTGGGCTTGGTCAAATATGAAAACTTAGAATCAATACAATATCAGTACTTCCGAAGATTATTCTTACTACCTATGAAAACTCCTGCCTATCTCCTGCATGCAGAACTTGGTATAGGCCTATACCCATTCAAACACACTTTACTAAGAGTCACATTCAATTTCTGGCTCAAAATAGCTACAAATAAAAACCAGCATATGTATGGTCTAAACTTAAATACTGGCTGACCAAAACTAAAAACAAAGACAACCCTTGGCTAAATTTCTTAAAATGCCTCTCAATCCCAGAAGCACTAGAAAATACTCCCTTAAATAGATTAACAGGAGAAGAAATTATCATACTTAAACATAAAACATTAGAACATGAACAACTACTAGTCCAAAAATCAACTGAAAACAAAGTAGCAAACTCCTGGTATCATACCTACTATCAATCCTTAGGTGCTAAAGAAATCAAAGCAAAAGACTACTTCAACCTCAAGATTCCATGGATCCTAACCAGTTTACTCCTCCAATTAAAAGTCAACCCTTCCTCAATCTACTTTGATGGAACCCGAGTTAGCTTAGATGTAACTGCACCTTGCATATTATGCAATGAGTATAATCAATCCTAGACCTACCTGTTAGCACCATGCTCACATGTTCAAAATAAAATTTGTGTACCCATAACCCTAACCCAAAACAGGCAATCCATCCCCAAACTAACCCAATTATTAAAGTCCAACAGAAACTGATCTATGGTTTCTATTTAAAGTATTGAAACTTATCACCAATAAAATAAACAATCCAACGTAGGAAACTAATTCATGAGACTAATCAAATGACAAAATTGTTTATCTAAATAAAGCACAAAACTACAAGATTATGATACAAATTGGGCATTCCATACTACACTATTCACCATATTATGTACAACTAACTTAGACACTTAAACATTTCTGGGTGACGCCTTCCACAAAGGACGTGATGCATTGGCTACATGTGACAGAGTTGTAGAGTCGTAACCTGTTGGTAGCCCAGAAACCAAACTAACTTCTGTTACCTCTCCACCAAACACCCCTACACAACAACAGTTAATATAAACACAAACATAGGAAGGCCCAACTTGAGTAAAATTTCCTACAGTAGGCCTACCTTACTGAACAAAAATATTTTAAAAGCGTATTAAAAACTAAAAATTAATTGTCATCTTTTGATGACACCGGGCGTGCAAGAAGAAGTTTTGATGCAAAACAGAGAGAGTCAATCTGCACTGTCTTAAAGAAATTTGTGTTCCAAAATGGGACTCCAAGCACGTGCAGTGAATTTGGCCCACAAGGAAATTCAATAATAATGGTGCAGAAAACACACACACACACACACAATGGACATGTAATTATCGATTGGTCAAACTGTTATTTTTCTGTAACCAAGTGTACCTATGCTCGCATACATTACGTGTATTAAGCTTATTAAATTTTTTACAAAAATTGTTTTATTAAGTGCAAGGAAAAGTGGTTGAACAGAGTTACAAGAGTGACAAAGAGAAAAAAAACCGAAAATTTGCAACCTCTAGTGTATATTGGATAATTTAACAATTATGCATTAATCATTAATTAATGATTTCAGTAGTGTAAATCATGGGTTTAAACTCTTGAATTATGATGATTTTATAAAGGTAATTGAATGATCCATCATAATTATTTAAACCAGTTATACACATGATTATAATTATTAGTACAAGCCAGGTATGCTTTATAAATTGGGAAATTAAGGCTACAGGAAATATAATTTCAATTTTTAAGTCAATTGTTAAAAGTCCCTTCATTTCTGACAATTCACTATATTATAATAGTTTTAACTAAATTGGATCAAATTACATTTAGAACCAGCATCAAAAAATTGAAATTAAAATTTGCACTTTCTGCAAGGTCAACGTAATTTCATAAAATCCTTTAATCCCAAATTGGCAGAAAATTTCCAAGTTATACATTTTTTTTCCCATAATAAAGCTATTATTTTAAAAAGCAACTTTTGGCTTATTCGCTACTTGTGAATTAAGCCACGGATTTGTAAATAAAGTTTTAATCATCTGATTTTAATCACTAATCTTTTAATTAAAAGATTCGTGAATTAATAAATTCATGAACTATAATGACAAAATCATTAATTAAATTGATTCACGACATGACAAATAAAAAATGATTCAATCAGATCATGAATCTGTAACATATTTGCGATGCCAATATGCAGTAACTTTCATTTATACCAATCAATAATTAGCAAAAATTAAGATGCAGTATGCATTTTTTGTAATTTAAAGGTTTGGCCCACCTTAAACTAGACGACTCAAAATATGGTTATTGGAGTTAAAATTTAAATTACAAGATTTTAAATGAATTAATAAATTCATGAACTATAATGACAAAATCATTAATTAAATTGATTGACGACATGACAAATAAAAAAAGGATTCAATCAGATCATGAATCTGTAACATATTTGCGATGCCAATATGCAGTAACTTTCATTTATACCAATCAATAATTAGCAAAAATTAAGATGCAGTATGCATTTTTTGTAATTTAAAGGTTTGGACTCAAATAAGGTTATTGGAGTTAAAATTTAAATTATAGATGATGATAAATTATTTCATAAAATTACATTTAAATTGTCAAAATTCATTGATGGGAGGCTTATTCCACCAGTAATATTAAATTACTAACTTAAATTTGCAATTTTTAAAATGTGCATAATTTATAATAGGCCAATTTTGTGTATAACTTTAATTCGATAATTTTTTTTTACACATAACAATTATTAAAATACTTTCCTAATTACGAGATTTCATTATTAGATTCCTAATATATATCTTGACCCCCGAGGTCACTTTTGCCTTTACTTTTCTTATCAATTAACATAATTAACACGCTCATTAACATTAGCAATCGTGCTTGAAAATTTGCATTTTAGGCATAATTATGGATACAATATTATTATACCAATGTTTTAATCATCTACTTGGATCTTTAAAAATAAAAATGTAGGACCCAAATTTTAAAACTGTTAATGAAGTTTATAAATTTTAAAAATGTTAATGAATTTAATACTTTTTAAAAATGTTAATGAATTTAATAAATTTTAAAATTTATAATACATACTTTCCTATATTTATTTTGCAGTTAAGT
>JAQIXP010005876.1:0-10041 GCA_034700285.1 Proteroiulus fuscus
AAATTTAATTGTCCTTCATAAAAAATCAAACCCCGTCAATTTATGTTTAGCCATTATTGATTAATTTGTACCTTTATATAACATGGAGATTCCCATAGGAGCCAGCATTTTTTAAAAGTGTGGACAGCCCCCTTAAATTGTTATATAGGCATATTTAGATATAAACTAAATGTTGGTTCTTTTTTAAATCTTGAAATTTTTGTGGAGAACTGTAGCCTATATCGATGGCTTAATTCTGAAGTAACCAATAAGCCAATTTGTCAAAAATGAGATAGGGCCTATAGTTGTACCATTGTGATCTTGGAAGTGTCTCTAATGAACATTTGGTTATGCATTTTGGACACATTTTTTAATATTTTTATTTTGATAGTTTCATTTTCTGACATTATTTTCCTACGTTGCAGGTAAAAATTTTTTGTAATTTTTGTTTTTAATTCTTAGGAAATTATTTTTAAGAAATTGTTTGCATGCACTTGAAATTGAAGAAATTTTTTCGTATACATTTTTATAATTCAAATTCAAATATAAAATACAACACAATAGAATATAAAAGTAATGTAATATAAATTAGGCCACGATTTTGATGCAATTTTGGAAGTGCATTTGTGTTGTTTTTGTATTGCTTTTGGAATCTATATATTTTGATTGCTAAAGCAAACATTTAATTGAATAAATGTAACAGATGATGGTAGTCCCATAACACTATGAATTGTGGTGTTGGATGGAGCATTAGCGCCATCTTAATATTGATCACTAATCCCACTTAGAAGCCGTATATTTGTTCTCATCCACCGTCTTACCACATAATTCTTAATTTAAAAGCCTTTAACCACAATCTTCCTAATTAGTATAAGGTAAAAACAAAGTATAGACTAGCCTATCCTTTAAGAGTTAATAGGCCTACCCAAATATGAACTGTTTTGATAAAATATATACCAAAACTGTATGCTTTGCACATGTAAGCCAATCTTCATGAAATAAGAAAAGAATGGAATCATAAAATGCTTATGGCCTATAGTTAGTGCTCGGTTTGTCTTAAAGGGAAAGCCACACTTTGTAGCAACATCATTTTTAATTCAAGAAAGTAAAAATGTAAAACTAGTCAAGAAATTTTAATTTGAATCAGACTTACCATTAAGAAAATATTCGTGTTTATACAAGCCTTATTTGACGAAAATTGCTGTTCCGTGAGAGCATCCATCTTGATTTGCCAATAGTGGCATCTAGTTGTGATAATTGTCATTATTATCTTTTTTGTCAGCCATATTAGGAATCCATTATCAATTTTAATTTTGTAAAGTGTGTGGATTCTGTGCAAAGGACGAATTCATTATTACACTAATTGATTATTGCATATCGACAGGGCTGTGAGAGTGGATACAAATTGGGAAATTGGATACATTTCGATATGTTGGATACACATGGATACAAAACAACTCTTTTGTTGCAAAGTGGATACAAATGTTTTATTCACCAGCAGTAGTGTATAATAAGATGGCTTTTTCAAAATTTATAGTCTTAAATTAGTGAAATAAAATTAAATTTATCGAAATTGTTTCTGCGTTTTGCATTGAACAGTTTGGTAAAGTGATTATTTTCTCATATAACTGAGATATGATTTATAAGGAGTGGATACATTTGGATACCAAACAGATTATTGAGTGGATACATTTTGGATACAAATCAATATTATTGTGGATACATGTTTGGATATAATTTTGGATAGACCCTCTCCCAGCCATGCATAGAAATAAAAAGAAGCTAAAATTAGCCAATAGGCTAATGGGTAAAGTAACAGAAGTGACTCACAGATGGCGCTGTTCCTGTATGAATACTGAATTGTAATTGCTATAGTTTAATTCCAATAGTATTGTCAATAGTATAGTCCTTGCTTTGATAGCACTAATAGTGTTGCAATGCTAAGTTGACAGTGCTGCCAGAGAACTGATCCGAGGTCTGAAAGTTTTTGTTATGGACTATTTACGAGATATTTGACATGATAACACCATCATTTTGACAGACAAAAATACCATTAACATAATTTTTTTAGTTTTTTTATGTAATTTGTTTTAATGGAAGCATGGCCAATGTGACTGTTAATGTGGGGAAATTTTTAGGGAAAACTTAACCATATTAGCATGCCAAAAACACGTGACCGTTGGTATTATTATTATGTGTAGCCTTTAATTGTTACTAAGTCCATTCTTTGTTTGGACTTTGTCCAGACTCCTGCATGTTTTTTTCATCTTTTTATTTTTGAAATTAAAAATTGTAGTTGTGTAATTTCAATGGGAGAGGGGATGAAAAGCTTTTTCAATTTACCGCAATCTATATGGAAATTCGAGAATGTAGGTTTTAGGCTTAAATTGAATTTGGTACAATGGCCGCTTGTACAGTCATGAATTTTCAAATGATTGAAATGAGTGAATAATTAATGCATTGGGTTTCATTGTTTGGGTCTGAATCATGTACAAAAAAAATAGTAGGCCTACTAATAAAGGGATTAAAAGTGAAATGTTTTTATATAAGGTGCAGCAAGGGGCTCTATATTATAGCTGAACGAGGAGACAATAGTGTATTGAATAATGCTTCTAATAACAAATTAGAAATATGCAAATTTCTTTTGGGGGGATTTTCCCTTTATGAATGCCTGACACGTGCTCTTCATCATATTGTATGCTGAATATAAAAGTTTTTTTCTCGTTTATAAAAAGGCTGATTCAATATTTGCGAAACCTTTTAATACTCTTTTTCGGCTTTCCCTGAGCGTTTTGCTTGGGTTTTTATTTTTTTTGTTTTTATTTTTTAAATCCCTTTTGTTAGGCTTTGGAATCCTCCATGGGACATGCCTATGGGCCCTTAAGCCCTGAAATTAATGCAAAATATAATGGAGAAAAAAAGAGTACATCTGCAGCTGTTGGAAAGTTCAGCTCCTGTCTAAATGCTTTGTCTAAATTTACTCCTTTTCATATTTTTCGTGTACTTTTTGGAGTGCCCTGAAATTCCATCCTTTTTATGCTATTAATCCCATTATGATCAAGTGCATAAACTTTTAAGGTGGACTTCAGTGTACTTTATGGACCTGCCTCATGGTTGTTCTGGCTTTTGATTATCAGTTTCATTATTAGATATCTCGTATTTAAAGGGAAAGTCCCCCTTTGAAAGAAGTGGGTTGTAGGGGGGAAGAGCATGAAAAATTAGGAAAGGCATGGAAATTGCAATTTGATTTGAGAATCCAATCGTTAAATATGAAATGTCCCGAATACATGGATTTGGTTGAAAATGCAAAGCCTTAATAGGCGCCATTTTACTGATAGTATGTAGCGCCCTCTACTGGATAAAAGGCATCAGCATGCTTGAAACACTTAGACATGCTTGTCCTAGAGGGTGCCACCAACTTTCAATGCCTGCGGAAATCTTTGGAGTTTCTTCAATGTGGAAACTGCTGCAATTATTATTGTCACAGCCATTCACACCTAGTAAGTGGGAATAACTTAAATATCACTTGTTACAAAGTGGGACTTCCCCTTTAATTTTCTGTAGCATATTTATAAAAATCAGGAAAATTTATAATGATAAAATTAAACTGGGATAATCAGTTCTTGAAAATTTGATTGAACCCATACAATGTTTTGCAGTCAATGGTTTTGACTTTTTAATTTTGATAAAGTTCCTCAGTGGTGATTCAGTGTGATTCTGTAAATGGTCAGTTTGGATACCCCAGTTCACTCACACTATGAACTAAAGTTATATTACATGGTAAACTGCATAGTCTTGGCTATTTGGTTGATTTTTTACAGCTGTTAAGATTTAAGTATTTTACTGAAGGATCTGGATTAGGGATTTTCTATTTGAAATGCATGCAAATTTTCTCGTTTTTTAGTTTACACTTTTTTCTTCTTTCTGTTTGGTTATTTTGTGGAAGTATAAATATATCCAGTTTTTTCATTCTTTTCTTATAAATAATGTAACTGTCTTGTGTATTTATATGATGGTTCTGATTGGCTGATCTTAACCGAAGTCCTTGTTTGTTGTATAATAAGTTGTGGGTTTTATAAGAGCGCTTTTTCTTAACAGGTGCTTCTATTCTCAAGGCAATCAAAAAATCTCTGGACTATTGCTTACAAAATTGCAAGGTGCCAACATTTCCAGTTAGTTTTTTTGTTTTCCGGAGTAATGCGTTTCTGAGTTGTGATGAAAAAAAAAATAGTGTTGGAAGACAGCTTTGTTTCTTAAAATGACAGGCCTATTGTTGGGTTATTACTATTGGGTGTTGAGCTGTCCTTTTAGTTTGTAATTCAGCCGATTTTCATAAAACTGAATCTCTGGTTCATAACTTATCACCTGCGTGTCCCTGATGATGTTATATGCACAGTTTTTGTCTTATTGGGTAGTTTATTCTATGAGGTTTATTCTGGGAATACTTTTTTATTAATTTCCTAAGTGAAAATTCGCAAAATGGCACTATACAGTTAGTTCGGTTAAAGTAGTACATATACCGTACTTGTTAGTGGATTGTTTTTGAATGTTTTAGTTAGTTTGTGTCTTAATTTGTTAAATGTAAAGTCCCACTTTGTAGCAAGTAATATTTATTATAAATGGTACGTACACACTTATTATATATGACTGGTTGTGATAATATAATAAGTGCAACAGTTTTAATATTGAAGCAACAACCACGTTTGCCAAATACTGTTAGAAGCCATTTTTTAATGGATTTCAGCAGACACTGGAAGTTGGTGGCGCCCTCTAAGACACGCGTGTCTATGTGATTTATGAGAGTTGATGCCTTTTATTCAGTAGAGGGCGCTGCATACTGTCGGTAAAATGGCACCTACTTGGGCTTTGCATTTTCAACCAAATTCATGTATTCAGGACATTTTATTTATTAGGCGTGTTTTGGCGTTATTACCCTGTCATACACTGTAGTCATCCAGTTTACAAGTAGTTCTTAACTCTTATCATAGGATACAAGCAAAACGTTAAAACGCAAAGTTCTTCATTCGATGATTTCCCTGTACGAAGCATCCATAATTTCTGTTACCTCATTTGGTACACCACCTATTTAGGTAGATAACAGGTTGGTTACCCTTTTGGTTACCCGGCACCGTTATCCAAAACGATAAAACAGCTGGCGTCAACAGTAAAACGCTGAAGGTCCTAACTATGTATACAAATGGTAACAGGGTAATAGCGCTAAAACACGCCTATTTTTTCATGGATTTAAGCAGACACTGGAAGTTGGTGGCGCCCTCTATTACTTGCGTGTCTACGTGCTTTATGAGAGTTGATGCCTTTTACCCAGTAGAGGGCGTTGCATACTGTCGATAAAATGGCACCTACTTGGGCTATGCATTTTCAACCAAATCCATGTATTCAGGACATTTTATTTATGGGCTCTAATCAAATTGTATAATTTCCATAAATTATATAATATTTTTCATGTTCTTTTTCCTATACAACCCACTTCTTTCAAAATGGGACTGTCCCTTTAACAATTGAACTTATGCATTCGCTGCATGCGTGTTAAGGTAGACGTCTGGTGAAATTTTCTTTTCTATAGTTTTTTTTTATGAAATGGCATGAATGAGAACTATATTTAAATTTTAACTATAAAAATAAATGCAGGTTTAATTTGTTGTCATTACTCGTTGAAAGGATCCTGGAGTTAGTGCGAATATTCAAGTAAAAAATTAATCTAAGAGGAACATTAATTGAGTAACAATGAAAAATAACTACATTTTAATGTATAATTTTAACAAAACGCGTTACATTTTATATTTCTACTTTAGTTAATTTGTTTTTTTTTAAATTGTTATTATTATTTTTGTGTATTTTTAACTCTTCACGACATGCATGCAATGCGTGAATCACCTTTTGAATTTATGTTTTAAGATGCATTTTGTTGGCTAATCTTGTTTTCAACTTCCTCCATTTGCAAAACTTGAGATGTTCCATTTGCTCACCGCCATTTTGTCATTTTATTTTAGTATAATTTTATTGCTTTGTGCCATACTGGGTTGGGGTAAAAATCCTTTTACCGTAAAAATGCTTCCTTTTGTCCGATTTGGAGGAAAAGAGAGCCTGGCTTTGTGTATTTCTCTTAGAAATTTAATAATTTGATCAGCCAGGAGCTTCCAATTGTTGTAAAAATTTGCAATTGTTTGATGTGTCCTCTTGCATATGCTTTTGTCATAGACTTAACCAACTCTGAATCAAATAGTTTATATTATGGTTTTCCTGTAGTTAGAATAACTCTACAATTGTATAAATGACTTCTCTGAGGTACTACTATAGACATTCAACGATTGTATGAACTGGAAATTTAAAAGTTGTGGCATTGGTTAATGACTATAGGTTTGATAATTAATCAGGAATTACTTATCTTTTTATTATTAAAGGAAATTTTTTAATAGAGTTAATGGCTTAAAATATACCTAGGCCTGCGTGGAAGTTTGAGGGAGATTAATTAGTATAAAATTATAGGGCGTTTTGAATTTAATTAATTATAGGCTAATTATAGTAATGATTGTTTTACTAATTGCCATTGCTATAATTGATGAAAAGTCTATATACCTGTAAGGAGTGATGGGAATTTGAGCAAACTGTAAATGCTGATTTGATGAAAGTAATTTAAAAGTATAGGAAAAGTTGAGAAAAAGGGAAATTCGTGAAATTTTTGCAGAAAATTGAATATAAAACTAGGAAAGCTAACTATCAATAGGGCCTACAAATTTAAAGAAAATTAAATTTGAAAGTTAGTAAGTCATTGTGCTATAAACCTGTTTGGGGTTTCATGAAAAAAAAAATGATATAGTAATTTAAAGGGAAAGTCCCACTTTGAAAGAAGGTGGTTGTAAGAGGAAGAGCATGAAAAATTAGGAAAGGCATGGAAATTGCAATTTGATTTGAGCTCACCAATCAATAAATAAAATGTCCAGAACACATGGGTTTGTTAAAAATATAAAGCCCAAATTAGCGTAACTGTGGCGTGTAATTGTATACAACTTAAATATCACTTGCTACTGGATGGGACTTTCCCTTTAAAGAAAACTGGAAGAAATCAAATTTTAAAAAAGTAATGGGAACTATTGGAAAAATTGCTAACAGATGGCGCTGGAGTTTATTTTCATCTTTTCTTTTAACACTGCATGCATGCAATTGAGCAAAATTCCTTATTTCAGAAAAACACATCAATTTATCAGAATTTAGTTAGTTCCTGGACCATTCTTTCCCATTTCAAACTCATGTCCATGAAAAGGAATTCATGGGCAATTGAAAAAAAGCTGAAATGTTAAATGTCAGATGAAACTGGAAAATGAATGTTGTTGGTTTCGGAAATATTTTTTCCTGGGGGTGGGGGAGGGAGAGAGAGGGAGGGAAATGGGGTGGGGGAGAGTTAAAAGGAAGGATCCTTGGTATTGGATGCGGTCGTGGCAGCTGCCTCACTATTTCATCTGTATGGTAATCACCCATTGCATGGCCAACCTTTGTTGTGTGTGTGGTCAGTGCAAGAAAAAAAAAGTCCATGCTTTTGCAGAAGGGACAGACACTTGAGTTTTACCATACATCAAACTGTCCAATCAATAACCTGAAAATTGAGTGCAAAAGCTGCCACACGTTGTGTCCTTAAAATGAAAACACCGACTTCTGGAAGACAGCAAGAAAAAAACCCCAGTTTAATTCACCGTGTAACTGTTTGTCAAGTTGCCTTGATATAAACACTTGCCAAACACATCACCTCGATGTCATTTCGATGGTACATGCAGGGTCCAAGGGGTCAGGAAGTGCATGAAGTTGAATAACAAGGAAGTTCCTGGTGGAATTTTTGACATCTTGCCATTATTATCAGTGCCAGTGGCATTCTGTGTGGGGAAGTTTTAATACACTGTACCGCCCTTGGTTTCATCATTAAATGTGGCACCTGCGGAATTTTTGTCTGGAAATGTTTTTGTTGATGGAGGTGTCTGTGTATATGCACTGGCCTTGTTCCCAAAATTACATCCCACTCTGATGTAGTCTGGAAGAATTGAGAAAAATGCCAATGAAGGCTTTGGGAATTGTCAAAATGTTGGTTTTTTTTTTCTTGGACAAAGTAGGCCTACTTTATTTTTGGTTCTGTACTGTTGATACCAGGTGTTTTGGCATTTTCCGAAAGTACTTCAAGTTTGCCTATAAATTCACATTAAAACAGTCAAGTTTCTCATTCATGGTTGGCATTCACCTGCATAGTCAGGCAAAAGAAGAAAATGGTCAGAGAATGTTTCTATTGAGAAATGTATCTAATTTTGAATGAAGTCGGACAATAATGTTAGGTAAATTTGTCTATTTTTGAAGTAAGTCAGGCAAAAAGTCATGTTAGAGTTATCGCTTTTTGAATGGAGACAGACAAAATTTGTCTACTTTTCAATAAAGTCAAGTGGCGGCTAAAAGTCTAGACAAATATAGCTCTTTTCGAATGTCGGCAGACATAGTTTGACTATTTTAATGAAGTCAGGCATAAGTCAGGTAAATTTGTCTATTTTTAACTGATGTCAAAAGTCAAATGGTGGCAAAAGTCTAGACAAATATATCTCTTTTTGAATGAAGTCAGGCAGAAGTTAGTTAAATTTGTCTTTTTGTATGAGGTCTGGTAAATTTGTCTAGTTTTAAAAAAAAATATGGAAAATTTGTGAAGGAAGACAGGTTGAAAGACAAGACAAATGGAAACAATTTGTCTTATTTTTGAATGAAATCAAAAGTCAAATTGAAGTGAAGTCAGACAAATTTATCACTTTTTGAATAAAGTCAGGCAAAGATATTATATGTGAAATTACATTGCTGGCATCAGATTTTATATGAATAAAATCACTTTTGATGTTGTAATTTATTTATTTTTATTTTATTAAATTCAAATTTTTAGTATTAATTTTAAAATGTAAAGTTGATGAAGCTAAATAGGACTGCTTGTTTTATTACTAAAATAACAAGTTAAAAGCGAAAAATGGTATATAGTCATGCAAAATGTTATGTCCTACAGAAATGCCCAAATTTGGATCCATAATGGTCAATTTCTGTGGATCAGATAGCAACTTTGCTGTAATTCTACTATAGCTGCTGTTATGGGGCAATGATACCTTTGCACCATTGTATCCAGTAACAGATTGCCAGTATATCATGAATTACAGTTTCAATATCTCTTTTCATATTTTGCTTATCTTTTATGGAAATGTGCATCCTCATACATAAATAAATATCCATGCAGTCATACAGTGTTGACTACTGAACATAAAGGCACGTTTTTGGCAACTTTTAAGCATAAATAAAACATTGAAGTAGGCCTATCGGGTTTCGTGTTGTGCTGGAAAAAAATAGGGAAATAAGATATTTTATCTCAGCAGTTTTAAGGCAAAATATGTATAGGGAAGATGAAGTGTTGTTTGCTCACTTTTACCTTAACTGCATGGTTAACATTAGAGGCACTTTTTTTTTCTCGTGATTTTTAGTGATATTCATTTGTACAGCTTAAGCACTTAACAATGTGTTTGTTCAAGCTCTCAGGATTTTTTTCTATAATTTTTTTTTCTGCTCAAACGGTACTCGAAAAGTACTTATTTTACCCCTTTTTCTCCTTAAGTAAATATCTAAACGCATTTCCCATATAACCTGCATGAAGTCTTGTGTTATGTGTACACAGTGTACTTTTAAATCCATTTAAATCCACATATCAGAACTGTATCATGATGTGAGTGTGTGTGCCTCATCTTAACATCGACTTTTAACTGGGTTTAATGATTAAAATGTTTTTCTATTATTGTTAACGGGCAACTGCATCAAAGGTGATGCTTTTTGATAAGTAAATACCACACAAAAGTAAGTTCCACAAAAGGGAAAGTCCCACCTTGTAGCAAGTAATATTTAAGGTATTCAAACTAACTAGATATGAATGGCTGTGACAATAATAATTGCAGTTTCCATATTAAGTGGGCTGTCCACACTTTTAACAGCATGGGCCTATGGGGATTTCAATGTTAAATTAGTTTTCTTCAAACTGTTCTAACT
>JAQIXP010005877.1:0-10041 GCA_034700285.1 Proteroiulus fuscus
AAGAGGGTCATATTTGCGGGCATGGAGTTTGAGCTCCGGAAACTATCCATGGGAGATGAAAAGGTTTTAGTGAGCAATTGTTTGACATTCGTCCAATCCCCAGGGTTTTTAACTGTTCCCCACCAAGAAAAAGCTGTACCTGAAAGGTACAGGGGTAAATACTAAATAATTTCTTAGGGTGACCAAGCAGCCACCCTAACTATTAATTGGAATTGATTTATGAAATCATCAGGACATTCACCAGGAGCCCCAGAAAACTTTGCAGAAATGTTAAGTTTGGGTTTTATTTTAGACGATGTAGCCATCTTAAAGATGGAAAAAAATTTAAGATTTCAAACTCAAAATTTAAATCTTGTGAAATCCTTTGTATAATTGCTAACCAGCAAAGTTGTTACGGCTTATAGCTCAACTAACTGCAACTTGGTAACAGTTGAAGCTGCCTTGGGAGCACGTGGACTTAATTTTACCACTTGGCCTTAAATGACCATATCTAGCCAAAGCGAAGGAGCTTTTACCATAACATACACCAGCATGGCTGCAAAATTTTGATTTCTGAAGAACTTATGTTTGGAGTTAGAAATAATGCACACAAAAATTAATTAAAGGAAAAAAATATTGAGAGAAAACAATGATAACTTTGTCACACCAGGTGAAAACCCTAATAATTTAACTGGTAGAAACCACTTTCTCGGGTGCCATCAGGTCTACAAAAGATCAAGACACCCCCCCGTGCATACGAAGTTTCACCATATTTGAAAAACAACTAATTTCCCTTATCACCTTTATGGTGCCATTATTACTGTTTTTCTCCAAAATAATAATGAAGAAAATTTTCCCTTATCTTGCTCTACCAAAATTCAGTCTCTGGAATACAATTACACCATATAAGTGCAAAAGAAAATAAAGGCAGAAAAGTAAAGAGTCAAGATTTGAGTGTCATAACCTATCTGAATCTGTAAAATTTTGAACGCTCAAGGCTCGACGGACCACTTGTGACTCTTCTTCTCGAGAATGTCAACTTCTTAATAATCATGAATCAAAATTAATCCTCAGGCTTTAGTTCTTATCTAAAGAGCGTTTCATTCCAAAAATACAATTGAATTCAGACAGATTCACACATTGACTCTTTTTATATATAAGAAAATATTAATTTATTCATCAGAGAATACGTTTTGTTTTAAATTAATAAGCATTTACGTGACCAGCACATTGCTCTTTTAACATTCAATCAAGGTAGTAAAACTTTTAAAGTTTAATTTATAATTCAACCCCCCATAGAGTTTCAACAATATCACCCAAAACATTGTCAGAGTTGGACCTCCTTGAAGAAGATTAATGGCATGTGAATTTTCTTACAAACTGGAAACTGCATTATCAGGAATACTCCTCATCATGAATTCCTCCTACTTGCACCGTTTGAAAAAACTATGGACGACCCCACAAACATCAAAACACCTTCACCAAATTAAAATAAAAATCATAATAAAATCATTCCAGCAAATGGCTTATTTATATGTTTTTTTAACAAGTGCAGATGTGCCCCCTATCCCGTCTTTTCACCCCCCAAGCAATTTCTTTTGAAAGCGCATTAGATGAAACCAAATTCCTTTCCCCCTTTCTCTTGCCCTTTGGCCTTAATTATCTACTATTTACTAACATTCCTTCTCTATTTAATTAACTTTTCTTGGGTGCGCAATATTCCCTATGAATGCATTAAATGCCATTAAGTTACGTCAGTAACATATACTGTGCAAGATAAGGTATCCCTTCATGCATAACAATTCTGGTTGTCTTTTATGTACAGAATAAGGAGATTGAAGTTTGTAAAACTTGTGAGATTCCTAGAAATATCTAGTCCTTCTCTAGCAGGTATTACTTGATCCCAGTGCTGAAGGTCTTGCTGTAATGATTGTTCTGTGCATTTTGAGGGTGCATAACAAAAGCTTGAATGTGGATCAACTACTTTTCTGGTCTGAAAGGGGCCAATTCCATTACACCAAAAGTAGTGTAACATAAAAATTATTTTAGGCAAGCCAATTCATTATAGTGCACTGAACTCAAAAATGGAGGCCCAATGTGTGTAGGCCTATTACAGTGAATTTACGAATTTTGATAAATATTTAAGCATTATAAACTATAATTCCAAGTCAAATTCAACAAATCCTAGGTGAATCTCAGCAAATTTTAAGAATTATGATTTACTTCTAGGTATATAAACAAATACAATGTCATACGTCACAACCCACTTTAAAATAAATATCAAAAGGTCCAAAACTAAGTGAGGATAGCCTTACTAATTAAAAAGTGCACTTTACAAGTGTGCCAACATTTACACACACACACATATATATGTATACATGTATATGAAATATTTATTCATGGCATATATACTGTAGGCCAATACGATATAAATAAATTTAAAAAAACATTCTGCCCACATTGCAATACATAATGGGTGGGAGTGGGCAAGGTGAGAAAATTTAAAGAATTTTAAATGTTTTACAAAATAGTGCCTATAAATGTGGTATTGCCATCTTGAGTACACCAGGTACTTTGAGCTTCAGAGTTCTATTCTTAACCCACTTAATTCATATTGTATTTTTGTTTTCTCAGCTAAAAATGTGCATGACCAAATTTAAAAAATTAACATCCCTCCACAATAATTTTATAATTTTATAATTACTGTATGAATTATTTACAGTATAGGCCTATACTAGTCTTAAATAATTTGGATTTTATGAGGTGATTGAGTTTTAACAAGCTATGTTTTTCTTCAAGTGAGCTTTGATTATTTATTAATTATTATTCTAAATTGATTAAAAAACTTCATGTTGTTCATTTCCCTGTTGATTATACAAATAATAACACAACTATATATGAGTTTTGCAAACCAGTTCTTTTATCAGAAAACACCCCAGACGACATTGGAGCAGCCAGGATATTTTTGAGTAGGGGGCTAACAGCCAGAATTTTCTTGAAGGAGGGGTGCATTACACCCCTATATTTTTAGCATTACAATGCAATGATTGTAATGGTGCATAGACACTGCACCATTACATAGTATTTTCATTCATAAATGAACTAATTACTTGTTCTGTCTGCCTGCACTGTGTTTATGCATGAGGTTATTTTTTCAAATTTATAATGCAAAATGATGGCGTTTAAAAAATAGTAAGCCTTTTTTTGAAAGCTTCAGGGGGCGAGGGGCCCGGGTTCTCTGCCCTCCCTCCCCTCTGCACCACTGCCAGACAACTTTTCATGTCATTTTTGCAAGAGCTGTAAAAGTTGAGAACTTTTCAATCATTCATCCTCCCCCTTATAAAATTTCTGGATCTGCCCCTAAAGAGACAAGCTTGGCCTTTACACAAAAATTGTTTCCAAAAGCATTCAAGCTAAAATTTGAAAAAATCTCTGACAAATAAATAACTTGATGGTTAGCCATCTTAAGGTTTATACACTACTGTATTTCCTTTACCAATTTTTATGTAATGCAACTGTGCAGTAAATGAACTTAAATCCATTTCATAAATATGAAACAACTAGGCCTATTACATGTACTGTATATGGTTTACTGTAGGTACTTATAAGTCTGCTATCCAAGTACAGAGAAGTGTCACAGTTATAGTTATAGTTATGATCAAATTCCTAAATTACTTTCATAAATTCAATGCCATAACAAGAAATTTGTCCCACAATTTTTATTAAACTAATCAAATAAATAAATAGGAAATATAAATAAATAAGTTAAAATATAAGTAAATCAATAAGCAAATATCTAACATGTTCTTTAAGTGCGACACTTATCAAAAGTATGGCAATGCTTCTTGATATGCAATACTTCTAGTAGAAAGTAAACTAAATTTCTGTTTTGGTTACTTTAATTACTCTAATATTTTATTAATTACAAGGGATGATAATCTTAGGCTTTAAAGAGAAATGTTTCTTATACCCCTACCCAATGTAAGAGGGGGGGGGGTCTATGTATAACATAGATTGTTTATGTACAGTACAAGCAACATTCCAGACAATTAGGATCATCCCTTACAATGACGTTACATTAAGTCAGCAATGGCTGTTACGTTGTATACATTAGTTATTTTCATCGATTTTTAAAATAAATTATTATATACCAGTAATTAATTTACTATTGACAGAAAATGCAGAAGAAGAAATCTTGCAGTCTAAGAATTATGTTTTTGTTTGAATGTATTTTAAGGTATACTATTTAGATACTGGCCTTTACATTGTTAGCCTTACAAAATTATTTATTATAAATACAGTACAATAATGTGTTTGAAGTTTTTATTCTCCATGAAGCTAAATAACCCAAAAAATGTAATTAATTATCCAATTTTGTTGACAATGTTTCTTACAAAATAATTCTGTAATGGCCATTACATTTCCAAGTAAAAATGTAATAAATCCTAGGTAAATATCAGCAAATTTGATAAATTTTTAATTACTTTTAGGCATTCAAACAAATGTAATTTCATTAGTTATTTCACAATGCACTTTAAATATTAATATCAAAAGGTCCAGAATTAAATGAGGATTTGCCCTTAAATTGAAAGATCACTACAAGTGTGCCAACAATTACACACACACAAACCCACCCACACTCGCATATATATATTATATATATACACAGATTTATACATATTATTTTATAAATTTTAAAATTAATTTCTACAAACTGCAATGCAGCCTTTTAGCAGGTAAGCCCACATGTTTGGAGTTGGGGTGGGGGAGCAACGTGAAAGAGAAAATGTACTAATTTCTGATGTATTACAAATTGTACCCTTTATTAATTAACATGCTTCACAGTTCCTTTTTGGCAATTTAAACTGTGCATTTTAACTGCTAATTTCATATCATAAGGTGCACTTTGCCAAAATGCATTTTCTTATGCAGCACTTTTTTGAATTTATGTTAGATTACAGTAATTATAAAAGGACCTTTTATATAAAATTCAAGTACTAATTTACATTTAATACAAATGTGATTTGTTGAATTTATTGCGTAAATGTTTATTGTACAACAGAATGTGGTAAAAATTGCATAAAAAACTTGTCAAATGTGAGCAAAAGTATTTATTTCAAACCATTTTAAGAAATGGAAGAGAGGGTAACTGGACAAAAAAACCAACTTTAAAATAAAATATTTCACTTAAGGTCAACTTTATTCTAGCATTCCGGTTGCTAAGTAAGCATTTAGCCCCAAAACAGGACTTATTGACATACCGCATGACTGAATTTATTTTTACCCTAAACCAGCATTGTTTTACCCTTGATTTCTATCAAACAAAGCAAACTGCATTCTTTAATTGAATTCTGCCCTTTTCCTTTCCTTACCAAATTTATTCCCAGAATGCACTGCTAACACATTCAAATTTTAGCAGTTTGAAGTTAATTTGTGTAAAAACTTAGCAGTTCTTCACTAGACAGGACAGTTGAAAGTTTAAAAATGTCAACTTGTACTAAAAAGATGTATGCACTAGGTAAGTGGATGGGCAAGCAAGTGGAATATTCTGTGCTGGATACATCCTGCATATTGCATTTTGACCTAGTCATTTAATAATGGCCATGGGATGAGAGCTGTCATCGAATGGAAAACATCAAAGGCACCAATTGGAGAATGGCCTGTTTATGATGGAAAAGTAATCAACTTCTTAGGTAGGACTATTTTAAGTATTTTTCTTATTTGCAGATTAAAATTTTATTTTTAGTGCAATTTTCCAATAGCCTATCAAGTATGTTCATGATTTCATAGCCATTTAGTGATTTCCTTATATTTTACATGCACAGGTGTATGTAAATTATACTAAAACAATGATACATGGTTGTGCAGAGGAATTTATGCATTAACTAGGAAATTTGTATCTATAGGCACATTACATACAATTTCTTCAATGCATTTTAGCCTTCAGCATAAAAAACAAAATGGTGTCGTGATATTGCATACAGTTTCCCTATTGTAATTCAGTCTGTAGCTTCAAAGTGTTACATTTTGCTTTTTATTCTACAGAGTGAATTACAATAGGAAAATTGAATGCAATATCAAGATGCCATTTTGTTTTGTATGCTACAGATTGAAATACATTTAAGAAATTTCATGCAATGTCAAGACGATGCCATTTTTTTCTGCTACAGACTGAAATACGTTAAAGAAATTGCATGCAAAGTTATGATGCCATTTTGCTTTTTATTCCACAGATTGAATTACAATAGGTAAATGGCATGACCTTCAGTAGAACTTTTCACTTACAATTGCCACTAAGGTATTGTATTGGTGGCACCAAGGCCGGCCTTAGAATTTGGGGGCCCTTGGCAATAATAAAGTTAGTGGCCCCAAGAAGGTGGTCTGGTGGTGGTCCCAAAGGAAGTGGTGGTCAGGGGAGGGGGGCTTGCCCCACCACAGAAAATTATCAAAATTATATTACATAAAATAGCTAGGTACTTTTGGTGAATGTTAAGCCCATTTTTGAGTGTATTGAGCATTTAAAAATTGCCTGTGGCACCTCCTAGTAAAAAGAACCTAGAGTTTTTTTGCAGTTTATTTGCAGAAAACCTACATAATTTGTGCAGTTTTTCTGTAAAAAGCGGGCAAGTTTTTTTTTCCTACAGTTTTTTTGAAACTGCACAAATTATGTAAGGTTTTTGTTTCTTAAATGTTCATGAAAAACTACAGTTTTTCTGCAGTTTAAGACTTTAAATAAGCTGTGCACAAAATTTGATTTACTAGGCAGCGTAAGTAAATTTTTGCAATGACGTATAAAACATTATATTTTTCACATAGGGTAAATTTATTGGAACATTTATTGGGTCGGGTGGGCCTACCCCTCCCCCGAAATGGATTTCTGGGTGTGGCCCTGTGCATGGTGGCCCCACTGGCCCTACTTAGCAGTAAAACTACTAGTAAACAGAGGAAAACTTTAATTTTCAATTTTTTTACTTAAGTAGTGGCCCCCCTCCATGAGGTGGCCCTTTGCAACCGCCCAGCTCACCCACCTCTAAAGCCAGCCCTGGTGGCACAATGTTATGGTAAATTGCCTCCATTGCTAACAGTATTGCAATTGAATAGCCTTTCATAATTATTTTATTTTTTGTAGAAAGTAAGACAAAAATGGAAATTATGCTGGATAGCATAGTTGGAAAGCCACGTTCGGGATCAAGTCAGCAGGAGAAGCCACCCAATTCATAGCTGTCTAAACACGTAAGCCTTTGTACCAGTAAAATGATTATTTTTAAATATGTTACTTATGATTAATTTTATTTAGGCAATGGAAAACAAGGTAAATGCAAAGACAACAAATTCAACCCAGTTGAATATCATCGAATCCATGAAGAGAAAGAAGTCTGCTTTACAGGATGTGGAAAGCAGTGAAGAAGCGGAGCTGATTACAAAACATTCACGAAAAGAATTTTATGCTACAGATCGAATTGAACTGTTGGATGAAATCAAGCAATTAAAAAGTACAAATGTTGAGCTCAGGCAGGAGCTGCACGCAGTTAAGAATTTACTGTATAAAGGTATTGTAGAACTTCTATAATGTACATGTCAAATAGTCGTACATGTATAATCAATATGCAAAATTGTTTTTCATAGATATTCCAGATGTGCTTTTATTTGCAAAAAATGCATTAAAATCGGCTAACTTTGAACGGGGAAGTTCAGTTAGTATAACCGGAAGCCCTAGTAGTGTGGAAAGTCTCATTACAAGTACACCTGGCAAGGCGAGTATGATTTCAATCCCCAACATATTTATTTAAACAGTTGCATATAATAAGTGATATTATTGTCTGCAATAGGTATTACTATATCCTGGAAGCGATGTTTCAATTAGCAGGACAATTCTGCAGCGCTCAAAAGAATCGAGGACATATAGTTCCTATCAATCCTATGTTTCAACCATGCTACGTGGACTGTTCTCGCAAGATGTTTTATTGAAAAGTAATTACGGAGGTGGAAAAAACAGTCAACAAAGATGCGCCAAAGAAAGATCAGCTTTGTCCAGTAATTACGGATGCATTATTTAGTAAGTAAAATATAAAAATTGTGTAGTATTTGGCAAAAATATAGTAATATATCTCAGTTTCACAATTTAGCCAAAATGAGATGGGACTGAGAAGTGTTTTTTCAGGTTTAGTACTAAAGATTTGGCAGTGTAGTGATGTGGGAGGGGGCAGATGGAAAGCCATTAGTGGTTAAAACATGATGTGAATGCTCCTAATCCTCTTTAACTTTTAATTTCAGATGCAACTGTGGAGAAGTTCCCAACAATGAAGAAATTGGATTTTGGCACTGCTATTAACCAATCCCTGTCAAATTATAGAAGTAATGTTGTAAAGAATTCATCAACAGTAAATGTGTTACCTGAAACTGAAACTGAACTGAACCTGCAACAATAATTCAGTATAGTTTAAATGCAAATTATGGCAGATTAAGTATACCGTACAAACTGTACCATTGTAAACAGATACCAAAAATTTAAAAACAACTTTCTGCATCTGTTTTCATGAAACATCTGTGTTCACGATGCATTTATAATTTGTAGTCCAATGTTAGATTACAATATAGTAGTTTCTATGGATTTTAGCTTTTAATGGATTATTATTGCAGTTGCATCTTGGGATTTAAACTATAATGATCTTGATAATGGTTCTTTGTTTGAGAATCAAAACGTTGCTAGATTTCCGTCAAATAAAAAAGGATACCAGGATAATTGTTGTCTTTTTTAAATTATTATAGCCATGATCTGCCTACTTCAATTATACTAAAATTAAAATAAAAGGACAACTCCAAAATAGTGTTACAAAAATTGTGGATTACAGTAAAAAGTATGAATAAAATAAATAAAATTTTAAAAAAATGTTTAGGACTTGTAGCTAGTTTACAGGCATTAATCATCTAAATTCAAAACAGCATATAATGGGTAGATTTTTACATGCTAACTTTTCATCCCTTTACATGTGATGAAATGTGTGCATTGAGCTTCTACATAATTTTTGGCAGGGGAGGAACTAGGAGACTACAAATTCGTATGTTAATGGTTAATTGTGTTGAATATTTACTCTTACTATAATTATACTCATAATAAGTACAGTAATCCCTCAACATTTGTGGCTTGATTAGATGGTACATAAAAATGGGGAATGATTTTATTGTACATTTGCAAAAAGCAGGCTATTATTCACAAACAGAAAAAAGAACCAGAGTATACTGAGTTTCTTTGTGATGTCATGACGCCATTTTCTTTGTATTTATGGGGCGTGAACTGTTTAAGTAATATAGTATTCTTAGATGCTCCCTTAGATACTTTAGAAAATATGAGAACAAATAATGCATTCTGTTCACTTGTAATAAGATAAGGAAATATGCATAAAATCCATTGGATAACATGGACTGGAACCACAGTGGTGCCATCCTATGTTATCCAAGGCATTTTAGTTACAATCCTTATTTTATTACGAGTGAACTGTTGTAATGAATTGTTTTCCTAGCATTTTAAGTGCCTTTGGGGACATCTAACATTGTAATACAAATTTAAAAACAGTTCACGTCCTTAACACAGAAAACTTATGCAGGTAAAAATTTTTCATCAATAACATCTAAAAGAAATTTTAAATATTCAGCAACTTGTGGAAAAAGCTGAGTTTAAAATCGAGGTTGCCAACAACTATATATCGAAGTTCAAAAGTTACCAACTCGATACATAATAGGAATGGTACAAATTAAACAAATTTGATTTGAGCTCATACTTTTGTTTTCTCCATCATCTGGAACGTCACCCCCTTTTTACAGAGGAAGATAGTTTCAAGATTAGCGAATTTGACATTAGTGAGGGTTTTCTGAAACTTAATCACCCCCCTTTCCAGTTGAATGTTGAGTGATTACTGTATATAAAAAATATATACCGCATATATATATAATTATAACAAAGGACTATAAATCAAATGCATAATTAACATATGGATATAAAATAAATATAAATAAATAATAATGAAAAATATAATCAATATATACTAATTATAATACAGAAGT
>JAQIXP010005878.1:0-10038 GCA_034700285.1 Proteroiulus fuscus
TTGCGTTTTAGCGTTTTGCTCGTATCCTATGATAAGAGTTAAGAACTACTTGTAAACTGGATAACTACAGCGTATGATGGGGTAATAACGCTAAAACACGCCTACTGTAAGTCTAATAAGTGCGTTATCTATGTGTTTCACGAGAGCCGATGCCTTTTAGCCAGTAGAGGGTGCTACACACAGTTGGTAAAATGGCTCCTATTTGGGCTTTCTATTTTCATCCATTGAAATGCATGTGTTTAGGACATTTCATTCAAAGAAAATTGGTAGGCAATTTCCGTGCATATCCTAATTTTTCATGCTCTTTTTTCCCCACAAACAACTTTCGTTCAAAGTGGGACTTTCCCTTTAAATGTTAGCCATTAGAGCAAGCCATAGATATAGAATAATTAGGCCTATATCGCAGTTTAAATAATAACTGTTTAAACAACTGAGCAGGTTAATCCCAGCAATATTCCTGAATCGTAAAAGCTCAGAACATTTTAGCGCCATCTGGTGGTAATGTTAGAAAGGGTCACCGTTGGAATCATTCAATTTTGGCTTTGCTTGCCTTCTATGGGATGATGCATAGAAAAAGAAAGACTAAAAGTATCCCTAATAATGCAAGAGTATTTTAAAATGGCCTAACAATATGAATTTCTCGTAATTATTTTCCTTGTGATATCTTCCTTCATCGAAACGTCACTTTTTGTACAAGTGAGAAAAACTCATTTTTGAAATTTTTTATTTGCAGCCGTAACAGTCCGTTACTTGACTAAACGTTACATCGGTGAATACAGTTCTAATAAAGGTAAGGCCAGAAGGCGCTCGTTAATATTATTTATTATGATTATTATTTTTTTTTTTTAAAATGAAGGTGAAGAGTCATCGCACTTCAGCCGTTGTTTGACCCCGGGGATATCCTAGATATGTTTTAATATTTATAATATATAATGTTATTCAATGGCTTATTCATTTTTTTTTTAGAAAAAAAAAAGATAAATATGAGAGGAAAACAGTTTGCTTTTTAGGAAAAAAAAAAAAAGAGTATCTTCCAGCAATAGCCTTGACCTCGCTGAAAGACATTACAAACCATAATTATAATAATAATAGTAATGGAAAGGAAACTCCCCCTTTTCACTTTAACCAGTAGTTATTTAATGATTTAACGGAATTAGGAAATGGAAAAAAGTTTTTTTTGGCCCTTTTGAATTGGCACGTTTGCCAAATCGTGCCATAGTTAAGTGTTTACTGAAAAAAAAGGATGAATATTTTAAATTATGTTGTTTTCATTAATTATGCTGAAGATGAGAAATTGGTTAAAACTCGTTTTTATCCGCAATTTTTTTTTCTCGCTGCTGTCAGTAATAGACAACATCATTGATTATTTGCCAATAGATACAAATTGCATTCCAACGTGAATCGCATTTATAATTAATTATAAAATAATCAATATTTCCAGTTAATTAGACGACAAATTTCAAGCTTATCTCTTGGATTTTTTTAAAATAATGTTAGGTCAATGATTAACAGCATGCCTATGGGTTCAAATCATTCAAATTTCAAGTTTTTTTTAAACTTTTGATTTCTTTCAAGATTTCGTTTATCATCACGAGGTCACATTTGATGAAGTAACCAATGAGGTGGAAATTCTGGATACCTCCAGATGTCAGGTATTAAAATAATTAAATCATTATTTAAAAAAAAAAAATAATAATATTAAGATACTCTTGCAGCTGTTTTTTTTTCATTTTTTAACCTTCTTCCTAATCCTAAGCCATTCATGATAATACCATTTTTCTTCCTCGATCTGCTCTGACCATTGACCCCTGCACGTGGGTGACCTTAGGAGGGAAAGGGGGGGGGGGAGAGGGGTAACGATGGATGGCACGTGTACTCTGGAGAAACCTGGTGGCGACTAACAAAAGTTCAAAACAGCTGGAAAGATATAGCAATTTGAATCACGCCAGAGTGAAAACAAAATCAATGTGATCCTATTTTTATGTTATTTAATAAAGTATTTTAAATTCAGTGTCTTGATAGAGGGTTGAACTAGTGCCAATTAACTACTAAGGGTAAAGCTTGTAATGGTAAATGCACCTTTTTGTCAATTGTTACTGTTCTGGGCAAATAGTCTATTTTTTCAATTTTTTAAATAACTTTAGGCAACCTATAATTATAATTACATGTACGGAAAAAAATGGCATTTTTCATAATACACGTAATCAGATTGTCTGGTGTTTTAAAATGAGAGCTGATGCCTTTTATCCAGTACGGGGCGCTACACACATTCAGAAAAATGGTGCATATTTGTGCTTTCAATTTTCATCCAAATCCTTGTATCTGGGACATTTTATCTAATATCAATTTATATATCTATACTAATTATTCATTGTATTTTTCCTAAAATCTACTTGTTTCAAAGTGTGACTGTCCCTTAAAATGGGCAATTACGTGGTAAGTGATGTCACGTGAAATCTTTTAAAATCACCGTACAAAGTAATATCAATGTTGGGAAATGCATTTGACCACACGGATACTTAAGGAAATCCAAATTTACCATTAATCCTTAATATTTATAGTCTTCCGGATGTCTTCACGAGCACATTCAGTGGGGAGATGCTTTCGTCGTCGTATACAGCATCTGCGACCGGGAGAGTTTTTTGAGCGCCAGGGATTTCTTGGAGAAAATTCACAAAGTGAAAGTTGCTCGTTTCGTGCCGATCATCTTGCTGGGCAACAAGCGGGATCTCGACCATTCCCGCCGGATCGCCGTGGACGACGGCCACGAACTGTCGCTGGCCTACGGCTGTCAGTTCTACGAGGTTTCCGCCGCCGATAACTACGTGGGAGTTAGCCTGGCCTTCCACAGCGTGCTGAGGGAGGCGAGGTCCGTTCAACTGCTTCGAACCATCCCCCTGAGGCGGCGCCTCGGCGTCATGACCGTGTCCAAGATGATCGGCATGGTGTTCGGTAAAAGTGGCAAGTCACCCAGAAATGGCAAAAAGAGACCGTCTCTCTCCATTTGAAGGAGGTCGAGGCAACGGGTGAAAGACTTCGGATCGCAACGATGGCGCCCGTCGAGGTATCCAAGTGCCATATGAAAAGCAATTAGCCAAGACCCACAATGGAGAAGTATTTCTCATTTGAATACGAGGGTAAGCCTAGTTTGCCGAATGTGCCGCACCGGACACTCCTTGCAATGTGCCAGGCGTGAGACTCCTCTGTCTCGTGCCGTTTGCATTTTCTTAGAGCGGTAATCGGAGTGTGGCAATCTTCTACTTATTATATCTGTGATAAAACTGTGTCGTATACTTTTCTACTTATACACGCACACACGTTAAATTAAAACTAAAATTTTTATTTTTATACTTTTGTGTCTGATATGTAGCTAGAGAACCCCGCCATGGTCACATTCTACTGGTCAGTTTGAGATGTAGGAAATCCTCGAGAGATTAGCGATTAATGCCAAACCTAGAGTGACTGGTATATATATAGGTCGTTACAGGTTCAACCAAACTCCCAAAGCATCGTACCAAAGATGTTTACTCGGAGAACACGGTGAAAAAATTGTCTGTGGGTATCAGGCTCCAGATTGCGATTGTACAATGCAGACTATTAGGAATCTTTGGAATCTAGGCGATTCCAAAGAACTGGAATTTTGCAGTGGTATCATTGAAAAATTGTTAAAGTTGCATTTAAAAAATCGTCCAACGTTTTCTCTTAATGGGCATATTAGCTTTAAGCCGCATTTTGGAACAAAGATTTCTTCAAGACAGTGATACTTTAAGCAGGGTGTCTGGCCAAATCCAGTAACAAATTTCCATGACATTTCCAGGTTTTCCAGACAAATTTTCACAAATTTCCAGACCAAACGAATGTGATTTTTAACTCATTTTTACTGACATGTGCAATTAAAACTGCAATATTTGGCAACTACCCTGGGCCGCACCCAAAAATTCCTTTTTTTTTTCCCCGACCCAAAAATATTTTTCATGGCCTGCTGGCGAAAATCTCATGGGTTTTGTACATTACTGCAAAAAATGACAGTAAATAGCGCTGCTGGCGAATTTTTTACTCAAAAAATCTCAAAAATGAGTTAAAAATCACTAACAGGGCCTAATTTTCCTTTTTATTTAAAATTTTATTTAGATTTTTCCAGACACAGATTAAATTTCCATGACATTTCCCTGACATTTCCAGACAATACTGATTTCCATGGCATTTCCAGGTTTTCCAGACGGCCAGACACCCTGAATTTAAGTGAATATTACTGCTACAGTTTTGTTGCACAAAATTTCTAAGCTCCGGCAGGATTTTGACTGCAGTATCGAATCAATGGAAAATCCTTTGAACAATGTATCACAATAATATTCAAATTGCAAGTTATTTTTTAAAATAAAGGAAAGGAAAGATTATTTATTACGTGCATTGAAATCAAAAATTTAATCAATTTGTTGTGGCTTAATTTTAAAAATAACTTGCTTCAAAGTTGGACTTTTCCTTAAAAGAAAACCTGTCAATTCAGCGAATAAGTTTTACATAATGTCCATCATTTCAGAAAGCTTTTTTTATTGATTTAAAACTTCCAAAAAATCCTTTAAATTTTGATAACAAAATTGTCTTTCACAATCTTTATTCTCTCGCAAAAATCGTTGTAGAAAACACGGGCACTGATGCCGCACTAATTAAATATCCAAACGATGATTTTTTCTTCATAAGATATGTGTAAATACTGCATTGATTTGGCACAAAAAATAAATTATGTATCAGTTTAGAAAATAATGAAAATAATTGTAACAAAAAATTGAGGAACAATAAGAATTAGTAATAAAGACATTAATGATTCTGCTTAAATCCCATACGCTTCCATTGATATGACCCTCGATTAAGATTTGAATTATTTGCGGAAGAAAACAACTGCCCTTATAAAATAGAATGAGGGCGAATAATAAATAAATTGTACAACGTGAGAAATATATTGAAAACATGAAGAGATAATGAAAAAAATAAATATTAGAAATGACTTCTAAAGTTACAAACATATAGAACTGTACAATTTAAATCAAAACAAGTCTTGAGGGGCCTACTCGGGTCGCCCCTATATTGATCTTGTGCCGGAAATGATAGTTGCATTTATTAATTTAAGTGCAATAATATTACATGCGTACAAAAAGTACTAATGGATTGGTCGTGGTCAGCCTGCTGCAATCCTTTTACTGCGAGAATTTTGCCTTTATGACAACATTTGGATTGTCGTGGCCTAAAAGGGTTGCACGTTCAAACGAGTGCAATGTGTAGAAAATGCGTTACGTCACGACGGTTGGTGTCCTGCACTGGTGCCGACGATAGCCTTCGATAAATACCGGCTTAAATCGTACGCGTAAAAGGATGGTCAGTTCAGTCGATGTATATTAGTTCTCAAAAGGTCAACCCAGTAGATCATCTAGTTAACCTTCCATAAGTATCTTATTAATTAAGTGATGGTTTATTTTCTCAAGGGATGCCACATGGCCACCGGCTTTCGCAACGAGCTGATCATCTGGTTCCAGTGTCCGAGGGCTTTTCCGGAAGATTGGGACCCCACGATCACGTGACCTATGGACGGCGTGCGACCATCTGGCTGGTACTCGGCCACCGTCATCCGTAATTGTACGGTCTATGACCAAGAAAAAGAAGAGCAATTATAAATGTTTTGTATTTCTGTTGGTAGAGTAGGCCTACGCCAATCTTATCAGGACCTATGAATTATTCAAGGAGGTCGACATCATACACACATAGGCACGTTTAAGGGGAGGGGATGGGGGTCCGGCCCCCCCCCCCCCCCATGAGATCATAAAAAACTAAGTAATACCATAGCAAGTAAAGAACTTTCATTGCAATGATAATACTTTTAATTTTGGAAAAGTTTTATATAGTTTACTATTTTGGCCCCCATCTTATAATAGGCCAAACTGTTGAATGTTTATTGTTTATGACTTCAACCATTTCTTCATTTTATTTAACTTACATCTTGACATAGGCAAACTCATGAGAGAAATGTTGATTTTATAAAATTAAGAGTGGTGAGAATGAAGATTCTATTAAAAATTTAAAAATGGCGCGCGAAATGACGTCATAGCTACGTCAGCCAACTCCTCCTACCAGCCGTCTTCGCGCGCCATTTTACATGTCTCTGTTTATGTTCGGTGTTTTTGTTCCTGGTTCTCCAAGTTTGCTCGTGCTGTTTTCGTATTTCTCTACGTAAATATCCGAAGATTGGTGCATCAATTTAAAACAGTAAGCATTCTCCCGCCATGCTTCGTGAATGTGTAAGCACGTTCATTTACAACGTTATGGGCGGGATCACGTAAATTCGTAAAAAATTCTTTCCTCTGGTTGGTCACGCAATCTACAACGCCTTTGTAAAATTAAACACGTGAGGGGGCATGTTTTTTCGTAACATTACGATTCCGCAATTACCAGAATACAAAAGTGGCGGGAGAAAGCCTAGTGAGTAATAATTTGCACATGGACCTTTTGTTACCGTAAATATTAGAAGTTTTCACAAGGAATATAGGCCCGAAAAGTTTGGGCTTGGGGCCATTCGAAACTTTGTGTTTGAACTTGTGACTGTGTTGATTTAAAACTACAGGAAAAGCATCTGGATACAGATCGTTAAATCTTTTCAAGGTAGACCAACCTGTGAGTAGTGGCGTAAACATCATTTGTAAATGCATTAGCTGTGGCGAATAGAATTTTGATCCAAAATAGGGCTCACTGCACTAGCTAGCATATTTCTCCAGTCCAAACCAAATGGAACTGGCAGGCACATTGAGCCTCATTTTGGAACAAAAAACAGTTCACCTTTAAGATTATCCTGGTCATTGCATATTTATATTTTAGTTTTAATTTTCGATATGAAATTTTCTCAAAAGTGGAAAGTTTCAATGGCATGGTCAAGTCTTGTTTACTTATTGCAGGCATAAAGCCTGCATTGGCATAATAATGTACGGTGAAATTATTTGATTACCTGAAGTGCATGTGCAGGAACAGAAAATATCATGGCTTCGTTGAAAATGGGACTTCTTTCGTCTTTTTTTATCGAAGTTTTCTTCTTGCTGATTTTTTTCCCATTTTGTAATAAGTATACTTTGATGAAGGGATCTATAAAAGGAAAATCCGATGTTGTACATTTTAGCACTATTGCCGTTAGAATGCGCTTGTACTCACCTGCATTCTCTTTGTTATGCGTCCACCGTAGATTTCTGGCCTTTACGATGACCACGGTCAATCTTTCCGCAGTCGGTAGATAACTTAATGAAAACATGACGTCCCCCAAATCCGTCATTTTCTAAAAATGGAATATCGCGTATTCAACTTTTTGAATTCGTGCTGGTTTCTAAAATTTGTGTGTACGTTACTATAGTGATACCGAGCAAAAGAACGGCGTAAATTTTCATTGACTTGTAATTGCCAGTAATGGGATATTTACGCCGTTCTTTTGCTCGGTATCACTATAGATATCTATAGTTGAAGAAAGCCGTACTTGATTTCCATCGATGAGGTTTGTCCAAATGTTCACTTGATTTTGAAGGTCCAAATCTCCCAGTTTGATTTCTGCTTCTCCAATCAGAGTGTTGGTGTACTTATCACTGGCATTGATATAAAATAGGACCGACCTCTTGGATAGCTCGTGAGGTTCCACGCCAAATAGAAAGCGCTCCTTGAATATTGGATTGTTTGACCGCCTTTGAATCTGTAAAGAAAATGGATCCAGTTTTGTATTTTACTGAGATTTGGGACCAGCTTATTTAAAAAGGGTGGGATCACCTTTCAAATAGTGAGGGAAAAATGCATTTCCAAAAATTTCAAAACTATTTGGCCTGGTTAATAATGAGTTCCTGTTCCCTGGGCGCTTGACTTGGGGGTAGGGATGTTGTTAGTACCTGGGCTTTAGTGTGGAAGTTTATAATTGGATATTTTATTTTTCTTTGCAAATTTGGGCAAGTGGTTGAAATGCAACAGTTCATCGATCGGTTTATTGGTTATGGGTCGTAGGGTGGTTGTTGTTATCAAGTCCGGATCCTGGAGCTATATTGGCGGTCATCAGTCAGAGTGGATTGATATAAGTGATCCGAAAAGGCTGTAGTGAAATGCATATGCATCTTCTAAGTCCAGTCTTCTGAACAATAATTGGTATTAAAAGTGCAATCTTGTGGTAATTTTATAAGCTTTGGCTACTTTTACAGGAAAAGTAGCAGCAGAAGCAGGATATATATATAACGTATGATTGGTATGTTTCTGTGCATTTTCCGTATTTGCGCGAAATTTCTCTAACTCCCTATTCATGTAGGATTCACCTTAGCCTATATCCTAGGTTGAGCTGAAACTCTGTGTAATGACTTTTTAACGTGCACTTTATTTTTATTTTAAAAGGAAAACAAAAATTTTGAAAAAACAAACCTTTAGGAAACATTTTTTCAGGTAATATGTGAAAGTAATGATTAAAAACCCTGGTACTAATAAGCTTACCCTGGTTTGCATGTTGGACGATTTGTCCGGAAGCAGAAATACCCTGACGTAACTGTCGATCACCACCGAGGGATCCGGCCCCACCAAGTTGCGTGCCTGTAAAACGCTCACGATAAGGTCCGCCGTTTCGCTTTACGAAGAGAAAAAGAAAGGCGTTTTAATATCGATTTATATTAGTGCAAAGGGAGGGGGGGCTCATTCGTATATTAATAGTCACGTAACCCACATCTAGCCAGATACTGCTGTAAATGGGGCCATAATAATACCAATTTAATATTTGTAATCAGAAAAATGCTCACCGGTCGTATTCTAGCCCTATTTCTAGTTGTCCGGCCGTCTGGGGCTCGTCCAGAGCCTCCAAGATGACCGAAGTGTCCGAACTGACACTGTCGCAGGACATGGCTCTCTTGAGAGTGGCGGGCAGGTCGGCGCCGTCGCCCAATTCCAGGGTTTCCGTCCCGGGACTTCCGATACTGTCCACCGAACATTGCGCCTGCGAGGGAAAAGGAGGCGCTTAATGTCAGTATTCTAGTATTTCCTCTTCCCCGTTCACGCGATCGGACCAATTAACTGACCAACGTACTGACCTGCAAGGGTGGAATCGTCGGAGCCGAACGCGCCTGTTGAGGCGGAGCCCTTCTCGTCTCGTCCAGGAATCGGATGTCCGCTTCCACGTTGTCGTAGTGCCGGTAATTGCCGGTGGCGTCCAACACCAAATCGGAGTCGGAACCGACCTGAAAATGACCCGGAATGCCTGGCGTGACCATCGAGTTTTTCGATAAATCGATACGTGGTCATGCTGGGAGTGGGAAAAGTGCAGAGCCCAATATATTTTTCCCCCGACCCCCGCACTACTTCCGGCTAGCATGCGCTGGTATACCCGCATGATTGGAGAATTTGTAGCCGTGCAAAGCCAGTTCCGCAAATGGGTCCATCATCGATCGGAAGCTCCTGCTGCTAGGCTTAGCGCCGTAGGGGGGGGGGAACTATAGTTTTACCACCAAGGGGTGCACCCATTTTTCAGCCGGATGTGCATGTGCATTTTCGCTTTTTATCAATCTCTTCCCTCTTGAAGATTTGCGAGAAGATTGTGTGGAATGTGTACTTAACCATGTATCCATTGGCGTGATATTGACTTCCTTTGGTCAGCTTGACTTTCTCTTCATTGGCACCTAAAAGCCAGGCCAACGTCCAAGTCCAAAGTCCCAAATAACGGCAGGCGATCACCAATAGTCCGACTACGATGAAACTAAGACCGACGACCGTGATGGCCACCGCCGCTTGACCCATTGATTGTTTTTCTTCTTTTCTTGTTTCTGCTGTTTTGCTCCTATCCTGATGTGTCAGTGGTTACTGTTGAGCTATTTGTTGCCCAAAATTGTACCAGAGTGGAGATGTTTTAATCAAAGATCTGCAAAGAAATAATAACAACGCATAGGCCCCAATTGAAATGATCACAGTTATAATTACCACAGCCTACTAAGATTTTTTATTTTATTTTATGCATAATAAGGCCTGGCAAGTTGAGATTTTTGGTGTTATCGC
>JAQIXP010005879.1:0-10037 GCA_034700285.1 Proteroiulus fuscus
ATGAAATAATCATAGAACTACCCTGTACTTTCCACAAGCTTATAGAAATCGCCATTAGGGAGGCTAAAGATCATTAAAACAAAAATCATGAAATAATCATGGAACTACCTTATCCTTTCCAGAAGTCTAAAGCAATCTCCAATAGGGAAGCTAAAGATCTCAGACAAAAATCATGAAATAATCATAGAACTACCTTATTTTTTCACAAGCCTGAAAAATTGACAATAGTGATAACCATGGAACTACCTTGCCCTTTCCACGAGTAGGCCTACAAAGAAATTACCTATTCAACTTTATAGGTGTCATAACTAGCACTTTACAGCACCATGCTACTACCTTAATCTTTCCACAAGTCCAGGAAACATTTAAGAAATGAAAGAATGTAAGCCTGTATAGTTCATGCTGGCTTTCCTAAAGCTACATTATATCCTATTTTTTTTGTCCTTAGTTGTTTTAATCCGAATTAATTCCTATACCAGTCCATCGTAAATCCTATCACTTCTGTCAGATTAACTTAACAGAATCCGCACGTTGAAATTTAATCTGCGACATTTCAAGTCATATTTCATCAAAAGTATTTTCACATTTTCAAACTGCATTTCCTATTTGAAGGTGGCAAGTTCTGAAAAGCATAGAGAAACCTTTGAAGCTAGATTTTCTACAAAACTTATTTTCTGATTTTTATTTCAATTCAACACAATTTATTCTTATCTCAATGCCATTAATTATGGCCACAGCATTATTATGGCAAAAAGCAAAACCAAGAACTTTTTCAAACTGAAATACTAGACCACAACATTTTGTCCTCCATAAACCTTAAAACAATCAAATTTAATGCTAACCTTTTGACCTGTATGTTTGCTTTCATAAAACTGGTGATCTGCTGTGCTTTAGAAGGTCATGTGATACGAGTAAGGTGTATGAATGATACCGTGCATTAAAAGCTAGTAGTCTATTCAAAATGTAAATGAACTCAAGAATTCCACTTAAGCAATCCTAAAACAGGACATTAGTTCAATTATCAAGTCACGTTATTAGCACGTGACCACATCATGTATCATTCCCTACCATTCAACAATCATAATGATGGCTTAGAGCACAAGTAGCAAATATGCAATGTGATAACACGGCTCATTCACTACTTGTGCTCTAAGCCATCAATACAGAACTAATGCATAAAGAGAGTGATGATAATTGGTTACTATATTCAAAGCATTCTTAACTTGGATGGACAATAAAGGGAATTTTCATAACTTATTAACTTTTCACTATAGCTTTCAATTCAATTCAACTCAGTACCGTATGATCAGCATATCATAATGTCATTTGCTAGGGGGGTTATCTCACTATCAAGAGGAGAATCTCATGTCAGTAGTGATTAAAACATCATTGTTAAAATGAATTCATAACATTTTTGAACTATTTTTTAGAAGATTATTTCATTAGGCTTTCTCCCGCCACTTTTGTATTCTGGTAATTGCGGAATCGTAATGTTACGAAAAAACATGCCCCCTCACGTGTTTAATTTTACAAAGGCGTTGTAGATTGCGTGACCAACCAGAGGAAAGAATTTTTTACGAATTTACGTGATCACGCCCATAACGTTGTAAATGAACGTGCTTACACATTCACCAAGCATGGCGGGAGAATGCTTAATGTTTTATAAAATGTGAGAAAAAGGACCAGTAATAATTAAGCATCTATTCTAGCACAGATTTCCTTCAGAGGATTGGAGTGAACATGTCCACCTCTAGTATTAGTATTAGACTTAAAATATCTGAAACTAAATTTAAATTACATGGCAAATTAATTCTTTCAAATAAACATAACTGACTTGTCCCTGGTCTTATCATCTAGCAGTTAAACAGTCATTTAATTCCCTTAGCAACAGCTCAACAGTTATTCTAGTGCCTTAGCAACAGCTCAGTTTACTATAAGCATTATTATGTTGCCTGGACAACAGCTAATTGGCAATGCCTAGCAACAGCTCAACAGTTATTCCAGTGCCTTAGCAACAGCTAAGTTTACTATAAGCATTATTATGTTGCCTGGACAACAGCTCATTGACAATGCCTAGCAACAGCTCAACAATTATTCCAGTGCCTTAGCAACAGCTAAGTTTACTATAAGCATTATTATGTTGCCTGGACAACAGCTAATTGACAATGCCACCACCTGGCCTTTTCTATTACCAAATAGCTGTTGTCATAACAACAGCTAAATGCATTTACTTATCTATTTACTTTTACAAAAAAACAGCTGATAAGAGATAAGTCCTTCTTTATAGTAAACTTACACAAAAACATTAAAAAATTGAAAAACCTGCCCAGCTTAGTCAAAATTTTACAGCTGAAATGAATCTGTACAAACTGTGAGATGCACCTCAAATATTTCCAAAAGGAAAAGAAACGCTGGGCATTGGAGGAAAAAAAAATTCAGGGCTTTCAAGGATATTTTTCTAGCAGTTTCCACATACATTATCCTCATAATTGTTACTAATAAATATGAAAACAATTGTCAGAAAAACGGTCTCAGTTAACTTGACAACAGCTGGAAAGGAAGGGAACTAGACAATTACATTAGTAACAACAGCTGAAAAGTAATAAGCATGAGGGGCTTGCTTGGTTGGTTGAATTGCATTCATCTGCAACCTGTGACTTCTCAGTAAATTTAAGGCAGTGTCACCTGGATAGCAATTCACATTCAGTTCAGTTATGTTCTGTAATCTACAGTCAGTGACTAGAAATTGCTGTGCACAGTTCCAAAACTTAAGCTTAAGAGAACAATGCCAACTTTTCTAGCTGACACTTGAAACAATGTCAAAGTCAATAACCAAAAAACGTATTAAGATTTCT
Source organism: Proteroiulus fuscus (assembly GCA_034700285.1). Classification (NCBI taxonomy): domain Eukaryota; kingdom Metazoa; phylum Arthropoda; class Diplopoda; order Julida; family Blaniulidae; genus Proteroiulus; species Proteroiulus fuscus. The sequence goes on from JAQIXP010005879.1 coordinate 2,856, forward strand.
TGGAAATTGTCTTTTAAACTTGTTTTTTAGTATGTATGTATATACACTTGATAGCTGTAAGCATTTTAATGATATTTGTTTGCATGCATATGCAAAAATGTCAAGCAAGATCAGGACAGTTGGAACTAAAATGTGTGCATTTCTTATGCACTTTGCATTTGAATTGGAAATTTAAAAACAAATTAAAATACCTTGTACTTGAAAATAAATGTTTGTTGGAAATCAGGATTTTAGATTTCAAGTATATTGGCATGGAAATGAAAATGCAATTGCTTTGCATCATTCAAGTGGATTTTTTTAACAAAAAAAAGAGAGAATAATGTATTGTGTACAATCTTATTAAATTTTCACAAAGCAAGGGTATGAAATTGATGCATAAATTTAATTGAATTTTAACAATAGTTATAACCCTATTCACAGCACATGCACATATATTATTATATTCTATTCATTTTGCATTTTGTTCATCTAAACCTTGCAATGCATTCAAGGTGTGAATTGTATGCTTCATACACAAAACGGTAGCAATAACAATAAATTGAAATTAAATTTACAAAAATGTGAAAATGAGTTAAGTGTGCTTTGTTATGAAAACGTGTTTGTTGTTCAGTTTAAAAGTGGATATAAATTTTAACTTGCAAAAAATGCACACAAGCTTATTCCAGGAAACTTCAATATAAATCAAGTGCCAAAATAAGCCAATCAATGGCATTCAATGCCATGCATCTGGTTGGAAATTCTAAACTACAGTGCAAATATAGGCCTATATACATTTTAATTTGTTCTTTAGAAAATTAATCATTAATATTATAATATGTTAGGATTTGGATAATATGTATCTTTAAACTAAGTTTAAAATATATTCAGTTTCAGCAAAATGTTACTTTTAAAAAGTACATTCAGTGTTGTTACATTTATTCAATGCACTGTCTGTTACACTTGCAGGAAATGTATTCAAATGCCATTTTACATTCATTCAATGCATTGTTTGTTAAGCTTTAAAAAAAATGCATTTAGGCCCCAATGCTATGTTACATTCATTCAAGGCTGTCTGTTATGCTTACAAAAATACATTCAATGCTATTTTACATTCATTCAATGCACTGTTGGTTCACTTACAGAAAATGCATTCAATGCCAATTTACATTCATTCATTCAATGCATTATTTATTACACTTACAGAAAATGCCTTCTATGCTATTTTACATACATTCAATGCATTATTTATTACACTTGTACAGGAAAGGCATTCAATGCTATATATGTTACATTCATTCAATGCAAATATGTTTGTTCATGAACTTACAGAAAATGAATTCAATGCAATGTTACATTTATTCAATGCACAGTTTGTTAAACTTACAGAAAATGCATTCAATGTTATGTTACATTCATTCAATGCACTGTTAGTTACGCTTACAGAAAATGCATTCAATGCCATGTTACACTCATTTAATGCAGTGTCTGTTATGCTTACAGAAAATGCGTTCAATGCTATTTTACATTCATTCAATGCATTATTTGGTTACACTTGCACAGGAAAGGCATTCAATGCTATAAATGTTACATTCATTCAATGCACTGTTTGTTACGCTTACAGAAAATGTATTCAATGTAAATATTATTCATAAAAATGCATTCAATGCTATGTTACATTCATTCTATATAGGCCTATTATTATACCTGCAGAAAATTCTTTTAGGGCTATGTAACATTAACAACACACACATTCAATGCACAATTCTTACACTTACAGAAAATGCATTTGCCATTTTTCTGTTGCAAAAAAATAAACTAGCCAAATTAATCATTTGTTAGCTAATGAGTAAATAAGGAAAAAAACCAATTCCATTAAGCTTCCAAAAATGCATTTGGATAGATTAACTAACCATGGCCCAGATTTATTGCCCAAATTTGCATTTTCCTTTTTTTTTCCAATTTTTGTCATGGCTGGTTGGCTCGCAACTTATATTCAATTTAAATTTTTAGGCTTGAAAAACGCCTTTTCTCCCCCGAAATTATGTTTTCTCAAGTAAAACGTTTAGCCTAGGCAAGTAACCAAAAAGTTATAGGTTAAGGTTTTTCTCCATATATTGCAAATGGTTTAACAAAAGAGGTTTGAAAAATTAGGAAATATTACAATTAAATAGGTGGAGGTTGTTTCGGTTTTTTTTTTTTGGTAGGGGGGGGGCATTTTTAGCCGGTTTTCTGGTTCCATTTGGCTGCTTAGAATAATGACGTTTCTCCAGAAAGTGTGGCCAAACATAGTATTTTTCACCACCCTTGTTATTCTTACCTCGTATATACATATATATAGTGTAGATCAAAAAATTATTCAAGTTTATGGGAGAGAAAAGAGAGAATGATTTTTGAGTGGGGAAAATTGGATTCTGTTGAAAATGACCGGCGGCCATGTTGGGGGACCATCATGCATCACGGTTCGTGGGTCATGATAATAACCAGCTGCCATTATGAAAACATCAGACCCACGTGTGCATGCAAGGTGAACAGTTTTTGTGTTGTAATGGTAACAACGTTGTTTACTTAGTAAAGAAAGCCCCTGACTGAGGAGTAACACAAGCCAGAAAGATGCTGAACAAATGTGGCACTAGTTCCTGGTGTCAATAATGCATTGGTTAACATGGCATCTGTGCAACTTTTGTTGATTTTTTTAAACCAAAATATTGGAATATTACAGGGTTTTTCCCCCCAAAATTATAGGAAAATTAATAGGAATCTTGTTTCACGATATAGAAATAGTTAGGAATTTTTCTTTTCAAAATTGCAGGAGTATTAAAAAAAATGTTGTCCCACAAACATAGAATATTTAGAGATATTTTAATATAACAGGAATATTAAAAAGAAAACCTGTCCCACAATATAGAAATATTCAGGGATATTACAAGAAATATTGCAGGATATTACAGGAAATATTGCAGGATATTACAGGAAATATTGCAGGATATTACAGGAAATATTGCAGGATATTACAGGAAATTTTGTCTCACAATATAGGAATATTTCGGGATTTTTTTTTAAATTGCAGGAATATTTCAAGAAAAACTGTCCCACAATATGAAAATATTGAGGGATTTTTATTTCAAAATTGCAGGATATTACCAGAAATATTGCAGGATATTACAGGAAATATTGTAGGATATTACAAGAAATATTGCAGAATATTACAATAAATATTGTCCCACAATATAAGAATATTTAGGGATTTTTTTGTAAACCTAATAGAAATATTAACGAAATTTTGTCCCAGAATATAACAGCATTATGGGAATTGTTTACCTAAATATATCAATATTATAGAAATTTTTTCCCTCAAATATAATTAAATAATAGCAATTTTTACCTCAAAATATAGGGATATTGCAGGGATACTTTCTAAAAATATAGCAATATTATACTAATTTTTTTCTACATTATGGAATTTTATGGAATTTCCCTCCTGCAATATAGAAGTATCAGAAATGTTACTAAAATGTCTATCTATTTTTTTTACAAAAATCTTTCTTCAAATTTAGAAATTGTATAGGAATAGTTCTAAAACTAAAGGAATATCAGTGTAATTTCTTCCAAAAATGTTCGAAAAATTATGGGAATGTTTATTCAAAAATCACTAAATTTTTCTCAAAAATTTCTACTAAAAAAATAGAAATATTATAGAAATTTTTATAGCAATCTTTTTCCACAAAAAAATAGAAATATTTAGGCAAATTTTTCAAAAATATAACTTATGGGGATTGCTTTCCCTATAATATAGAAAGTATAACAGGAATATCTATTCCAAAATATGGAAATAGTGCAGGCTTTTTTAAAAATAGAAATATTGTAGGAATTTTTGCCATATTCAGAATAATATGATTTCAATAGAATTTTTTGTGTGAGATTATACATAAGTTAGAAAATTTTAAAAGTTAATGGATTACATCAAATGGTTGCAAATTTCTTATTTAACTGGTGCATTATGGGAGTGCATGTACTCTGAAAGTAGGTTGTTAGTAGGTTGTTACCTAATTTTTAAGTCCACAATACTTTTATTAGATAGTTGGTATACCCAATATCAGCTGAAGAGAGTCTCTCTCCATGCTCAATGTTAACCAATGCATTTTTTCCACCCGTAATTATTTTCTGCCTCGCAAACGCTTCGTCGTATCACCTCGAAACATTCTGGGTTGTGTGACACCAATCCCGAGACTCGATGAAAAAATTACCAGCGTTGTTGGTTAGCAGAAACCCCTTAATCAGGACTGGGGCAAAAAACAGCCCAAATTGGTTCAGGACATGTAGCAAGTCTTGAGGACAGGTGCCTGGCCTGCACCAACTTAGTGGTCATCAGTCCTCGAAAATTTGGTGGTATTTTTCCACCAATTGACATTCCTGGGTGCATCCCCACCCCAAAATGTAGTTTGGTGGGACAAGTATTTCGTAGCTGAAGAATTCCAAAATAAAGTAATAAAAATACAACCCCAAAAAACGAAACACATACAAAAAAATCGCATTAAAACAAAGGCAAAAACAGAAAGACATTTTAACAGCTCCACACTTTTGGACGCCATTTTGAGTCACTGGACAAGATTTTGGGAAAAGTTCTGAATAAAATAATCATCAATTCAATTCAAATCAATACCACAAAACAGATTAATTCCCTTAACATGTACGTATTGAAACTACTTTTTTTGGAGAAAAAAAAATCATGGCTTACAAAAATTGTAAGCTTCCTTGTGAAATTTCTCCCATAATGCACTGCTTGTCAATTTATTTTAACCAATCAGGTTGTTGCAAAATACCTTTCATAGATGGCAGCAAGAGCCAATAGCATGGGCAGCCATTTTATGTTTGTCTAAAATACTAATAGAAATTGCTGGCAATAGATGGCGCTTAAATGTTAAAGGGTGTTAAAATACTGTTCGATCAGGAATAACTTTGAGCTCATGGTTAGCCAACTGTATGGCTTGATAGGATCCATTACCAGGTTGATTTCTTGGTTAGGTAACAAATGTTAGGTTTGATAAAATAACCCCCATAATGCACCATTTGACAAAAAAACCACTTAATTTTAGGCCATTTCAGTATGAACCATTTATTATTCAACATAGATGGCGCCATACAGCTATGGTCTCCACATTATATTCATTTCAGGATTGTAGTTTTAGCCAGTTATGCATAGATTAGGTTATATGCATTTCCACTCTAAATTTCTAAATATTCTTTGTTCAGTTTAGATGCAAATCAACTTATACGCACTTCAGGCTGCTAAACAATTCATGCAGGATTGTAGTATTAGCCAGTTATGCACAGATCAGGTTTTATGCAATTCAAATTTTTCTTTTAGGTGTTGTTTAGTTTAGACGCAAATCAATTAATATGCACTTCAGTCTAGACTTACTGCTCACTTCAGGATAGCAGTATTAGCCAGTTATGCACATCAGGACTGAGGTTATATGCATTTCTATATTCATTTTTTTAATTTCCAGTTTAGAAGCAAATCAGTTTATATGCATGTAGGCGACTACTCACTTCAGGATAGTAGTATTAGTCAGTTATGTACAAATAAGGTTATATTCATTTCCACTCTTAACTTTTTAGATGTTGTTCAATTTGGACGCAAACAAATTTATGCCCACTTAAGGATGAACAAATCAAGTTATTTCCTGTTTCCACTCTTTTTAGATGTTGTTCAGTTTGGATGCAAATCATTAATTTATACCCGGTATGCACTTCAGGCTACTACTCACTTCAGGATTGTAGTATGTTAACCAGCTATGCACAGATTAGGTTATATGCATTTCCAAGCTAACTTTTTAGATGCTGCTCAGTCTGGATGGAAATCAATTTTTATGCACTTCAGGGTTGACAGATCAGCTTATTTGGATTTCCACTCTTTTCCGATGTTATTCAGTTTGGATGGAAATCAATTTATATGCACTTCAGGCTACTACTCACTTCAGGATTATAGTATTAACCAGCTATGCACAGATTAGGTTATATGCATTTCCAAGCTAACTTTTTAGATGTTGCTCAGTTTGGATGGAAATCAATTTATACGCACTTCAGTGGTTGACAGATCAGCTTATTTGCATTTCCACTCTTTTTAGATGTTATTCAGTTTGGACACAATTCAATTTATATGCACTTCAGGCTACTACCCAATACAGGATTGTAGTATTATCAGTTAGGCACGTATCAGGCATTTCTAATTTCACTGTTTAGGTGTTGTTCAGTTTAGACGCTGATCAATTTATATGCACGTCAGGCAATCCCTTATATATGGTAAATCCCACTATAGCATCACTCTCGATTATTTCAAGACGACACCTTTGAACTCACTCGGCAGATGGCTAAAATGTAGGCTATCGGCTGATGGCTCACGGCTATGGATTTAATAGACCACCACCAATTTGCAAGAAAACTCATTGCACTTATGTTAATTTTCTCCACGAGGAGTCTGGTTCGCATCCGTTGGTTTCTCTCGGACAATTTTGCGACCAGAATGCTAATGACACTTAGGCTTAAGCTACGGCGCTTTTTTTCGGGGATGAATAATTTGGGAAAATTCCCCAAACAAAAGAAGATAAGAAACAGAAAGGGGGAACAAAACTTATAATGAAGATAATAAATCAAAATTAATTCAGAAAAAAAAATGCTCCGATTTTTTTAATACCTAAGCCTAATCAGGGCCAAGCTGAGAATAGCAGAGAATGGGGTTTGTTTTTCACACCAGGGAGCGCTCCATTTATGACCATAATAGCCCAGCACGATAACGAGGGTCAGTATTGAGGTTCTTTTGTATGCCAGCACAATTGCACTGTGGGAAGAAATACGAGACAAAAAAGGGTTAAAAAAGTGGTTCAACATAAAAGGAAAGGAAAGGAAGTTATAAATTTCCAAAATGGCCGCCCATAGAACCTGTAGCAACGGAATATTCTGATGCTTTCTTGTAAATTCTGGAGTGTGCTACAGCGATATCAATCACGATGACGCTAAAGAGGCGGGATTCTTTTAACCAATCACCTACAACAAATATCGCCATCTTAAGACGTCATCACTATTCACCACTTTGACTCCGCCTTATTAAGATTTTGCAATATTAATTATAGAAATTTTCATTAAGATTTTGCAATATTATAGAAATTTTCATTGAGATTTTGCAATATTATAGAAATTTTCATT
>JAQIXP010005880.1:0-10036 GCA_034700285.1 Proteroiulus fuscus
AAGGCTAAGGAAAATGGCGCCTACTGTGCATTTTGAAAACGTCGTGATTTCTTCAAAACGAAAACTTTGCTGCAATTATTATTGGCACAACCATTCATATCTAGTAAGTGTGTACTGTTTAGAAATAACTTGTTTCAAAGTGAGACTGTCCCTTTAATCGATTTTAAGCAAATATTGGGGTGTATATATATGGCTGAACTTTATTAACAATTAATGGCGGTGGGATATTCTTAAAAGTGCAGTGGCAACAGTGGGATGTAGATCTTGTTGGCATTTATAATACTGGTAGCCAAGTGCACCAACCACTGTTAGGGTTTAACCAAAAGTTAAAATACATTTTAACAAGTAGTTAAAGGTTTTTCTATGCACAAACAGTTATCCATAACTATTTATTTGTTAACTGGAGATTTATCTTTGGTTGGTGCACTCGGCCGTCGGTCCCATAAGTATTTTGCATGTTATTGGTAACAGGTTGTTGTATTTTAGATGTTACCCAGAAGACCACCAAGCTGGGTTGGCAGAGTGGTTGTTAGCACTCTTTGTCTGGCAATTTGGTGACCTGAGTTCTCTTGTCAAGGTCAGCTGCATTAGCTATGATTTTCGGGGTCACTTTACATGGTGTGGCTTTTTTAGTTGTGACTCACTCTTTCAATGGTAACTATACTTCCAAATACTGTAAAAAGAAGTTGTTAGCAGAAATTGTCAGCTTGTAGTATGACAAGCAGGAACAGAAAAGTTATCATATGCTACACGTAGTTAACTGTAATTAGTTGTAAAAATGCAGTATTGAAAAGCTTAAATTAAAATGGGCCAGTAAGCATGCCCTTCAATTTCAGGCAATGAGAGACTTTGATTGTGCACAGGTGTACGAGATCATGCAATGGAAAATTGATAATGTACTTATTTATATATTTTAAAATATACTATAGTGTATTTACATATTTATTTTTATTTATACATTATTGAAGTTGAAATTGTGAGTCATTAATTAAGCCACACTCTGTAGTTCCTAATCGAAATTTAAAGAAGAGATTAAAATATCAAGTTGCTTTTGTTGGCACCATGTAATGTCATAGGAAAGGGGACTGATAGCCCTTGTCATAAGCTAACTTTTGAAGTAGCCTATGTTTACATGGAGCTTGTGTATCTTCATGCATATGATCTGGAATTTTTCTATTAATATATGGAATTAGTTTTAAGCTTGTATGTGCTAGTAGATGAATTGCAATGCTAATCAGATTTTGTTTGTTTTGTATTAAGTGGAAATTAATGAAAGCAAATAGATTTGAATTTAGTTAAATTCTGTGGAATATTAGCTTAATGTCCTTAAGTGAACTTGTGCAAACAAATATATATGCTGCAAACCTTTATATTCAGGTCAATGCAGAGAGTTAACTGGTGAATTAAAATTTGTTCATTCAGGAAGAATGGATTATAATTTCTATTAGTTACATCAGCACTAGTCAGTAAAAATAAGGAATGTATTATAAAATCATTATTTTGGCTCACTTTTCTATAATAATTTTGATTTGCATAATTTAGACTAGTACATTTTCATGTTGGAAAGCCTTTAAAGTTTGTCTTTCTGATATATATAATAACAAATTATTAAGCCAAGAATTTTAGTCAATTAAGGACTGCCATTAACTATGGCTGCTTATTGGTTGCAATGAACATGAAAAATGAACCATAGAAGCCAATGCTGAGTAACTAATGACAATTTCATATGCATGGTATCATTGCTATACATGCAGGTTTTTTTATGTTTTATGTTCATAATGTTATGTAGGACAATGAATGAATGCATGAAATCTAATATCTCATGCTTTGTCAACATATAATGAGGCAGTTTAGACTCAACTTTCAATCTGAAATTTGTGCAATTTTGAAGAAAATGAAACAAACAAATGGCATTTTGCAACTTTATACATATATGAATGTACGCAACCTGGAAGCAAGGCGAGTGTGCAAAAAACTATTGGAAATTTATTTCAGCTCAAACTCTAGAAAATTGTGCATTTTAGGAAAATATTAGATTTATTTTTGCATAGTATATTGTGTACACCTGAAGCAAAAGAATCCATTGGGGAACTCATATTGCTCATATATGTTCTGTACTTGTTTCAAATGATGGCTTAGAAAATGAAGTTTGCATGGGAATATATGCTTAAGATGATGGAAAATCTCTGGAAAGTGGCAATTTTGCAACTTGATGGAAAGTAATAGACTGTTTTGGAAATTTTATTTTGAATTTTGTTTCCAATATATGTAACATTTTCAAGTGCGTACAGTAGAATAAATTGTAGTATATAATTTGTAGTGGGATGGATTGATTTTAGTCAGTTGTCTTAAATCTTGTAATGTTTGTTTAATCATGCATTGGTGTAAATCATGATAGCCTAGTTAGTGAATAGTTTTAATGCTGAATTGAAACCATTTAAACAAGAAAACTCCAGGAAATTTCAGAAAACTTGTCTTATAGTATTCTCCTTATCGTGCATATTATCAAATTGGAATAGAATTTTGTCACAATTTTTTTAATAAAATTTGCAGTTATATGTACTTGTATACAGAATATTTATTGAGTAGAAGAATTACTGAATAATAAATACCATAATCATTAATTCAATTGAAATAATGCTAGAAATGTCTTTGGAGTGGTATAGTAAAAGTCAGCTCTGCGCCGCATTTTAATCCAACTTTTTTCCGACTGAGCACGAAAATATAGGCTTGAGCCCATGCGGCCACCATCCCCCATCGACGGCATAAAATTTGCCCCGGCCGGACTTTTTTTTTTCATTTTTTTCCACGGAGCGGGATATAACCAAGGAATTGTTATTTTCTCACAGTTAATCAAAAAATAAACATTAACTTTAATCATAGTATATTTCTTCTGTATTAGTAATGTTAATGACATTATAATGACTTATTTAAAATCATGATTTATATAAAAACAGTTAGATTTTGATGATCCTATTTTCAACATTCCTCCTCAGTTTCTAGCTTTTTGAAGAAAAATTAATACTTACAAAGTTTTTGAAATAGTTTCGTGTTTTGTAATAAAAATGTTTTGTTAATTATTTCACGCATAGTAGGAATTGCATCTATAATTCTATAGAGTTTGAGCCAGCTGGCATTCAAAATATATGAAGCCAGATGTGAATTTAATACATTATGCACAACTTAATGACTAATGGATATCAAATTTTAATTAATGTTGTGTACTGGATTTGGGTAGTCGGTTCACGTAAATCCCACAATGAAGTTCATCTTTTTAATTGTAATTTGAACCTGTATTATGACATTGCATTTAGCTCACAAGTAAATATATGTATACTATTCAAGTGTAATGGTATAATTATATATCTAATTTATGCAGATAGTGGATATAGACTATACTTACTTGTATTTGGGGAAGTTTCTGAATAATGTAAAAGAAATATATTCGTCCATGAAAGTTAGTGGCGCCACTTCTAAGGCAATGGTAACCACGTGAACAAGTTTTTGTTGGCATTTGAAATAATAAGTGCATTTTGGCGTTATGGTCGTGTAACCATTTGGTTGCCTGGTCTGAAGCATTTTTTGCGGTAGTCTCTGTCGTTTTGGTGTGCAGGATCACAGGGCAAGGTAAAAAAAAAAGGGTTACCACTTGTGATCTACCTAAATAAAGAGGGTACAAAATGAGATCACAAAATAAAAAACCCAGAGGGCAGTGCGTTTGCGTTTCACAGTTGAGTTGTAACCTGTGATGTAGTTAAGAGACCTTATTGTGAACTGGATCACAAAAGTGTATGATCCGATCACAACGCCAAAATACGCCTAATGGTTTTCTTGGTATTTGTATAGTCAGGGTCATACTTTGTGTTTTAGATTTGAATCTCTAGTTTAAACCGTGCATTTTTTCAACCTAATAAAGTGACGTCATAAGTGTATGGTGACCCCCAGTCCCCCACCTTATAACAGTGCAGTGAACTGTCTTTTTTGACATTTTGAAGAATATTACCAGTCAATCTTTGCTCCAAAATTCAATAAATAAATTATTTTTTAAGCAAAGTTTACCATATGCATTCAGATTTTAATGAAATATATGCAAAACTAAATACAAACATATTTTTCTTAGGATTTATTTCTGCAAATGATGTCAAATATTCTAAGACAATAATGCTTAGAAAATATAAAAATGTTAAACAGTACATTGAACTGTATACAATGCTATCTTGCCAACAAAAAATGTTTGCATGTTGGCTGATGAGGTGGCGCTATGTGATGCTTGCAGTGCAACTGTCAGCTGTTACATCAACTTTCATTATTTACGAAATGTTTAGCTATTTTGTATGAGTCATTATATTTATTACTGTTAAGTTTTTGTTTTTTTTTACAGAATTTTTGCTAAAAAAAACTTGCTGCATGCGTTTCCATTTTAACAATGGTTTTTTTCTATATTTTGATTTAGCAATTTGTGTGTAAAGCTTTATAGCTCATCACAAAGTTCTTTCCTTATTTGTAAAGACTAAAGCCTTGACATTTTTTAAGGAATTATAATATATACCATCTATAAATGCTCATTATTTTTATCTAAGAAGTTTTGCTTTATCCGCGTTTTATGCAAACAACTGAAACGTTATTTCAAATGTGAGCTTTTGCATAAAAACAATTTTTTTTGCTAAAGTTGAAAGCAAGTTTTCATACATGCATGTCAAAAACAAAGAATTTATTCAAGCAGGAAATGCAATAATTTAAGATGGGACAATTAGAAATTGCAATGCAGACTTAATTAAACTCTGACATGGAAACAACAACATTCAACCGTTTCCCAATTAAATAAATGACAGCAATTCATTAGGTTTTTTTTTTCTGATAATGCATTTTGTATTTTGTACAGTATACTATAGACTATAGCTACCACTTCAAAATAAGTATTTAAAGATGAAGTCTCACTTTAGGAAAAAAACTTTTTTTAAAAAAAAAATGAATTACAAAATATTATAAGCAAGCTAAAATTGATATTTTCACTTACCATGAATTAATGAGAAATCATTGATTTATGTTAAAGGGACAGTCTCACTTTGAAACAAGTTATTTTTAAACAGTAGGCCTACACAATTACTTCTGTGCCAATAATAATTGCAGCAAAGTTTTCAGTTTGAAGAAATCACGACGTTTCCAAAGTGCACGGTAGGCGCCATTTTCCTTAGCCTTCAACTGCTTTTGGCAAGCTTTAAAGTGAGGTGGCGCCCCCTAGCACTTGTATGTCTATGGCCACACGAGAGTTCGCGCCTTCATTCCAATAGAAGGCGCCACTATGATTTAATAAACATGACGTCTATTAAGGCTTCGCATTGCCAACCAAATCCAGGTATTCAGATCATTTTATTTATTGATAGATATTGTCAAATGCAATCGCAATTTCCATTTTAATTATAATTTTTCACGCTTTTTTTATTTAAATCAACTTGTTTCAAAGTGAGACTGTCCCTTTAAATACTCAACAGTTGCACTTTTCATCCAAAAAAAATGTAAAGTCAAATTTTTGGGTTGGAAAGTATAAAATTAATTTCAATAATTATCTGAAATATTTGTTTTTCCCAAAATGTTGCAAATTTTATCCACTTATAGTATTGGATATTAGATCAAAGAATTTAGGTGTCATATAGTATGTTTTGACGAAATCATGCCATTGTCTATATAATCTTTCGAGAAACAGAGAACAAATCGATGGGTTAATTCAGAAGTAGCGAATAAGCCAAAAGTTGCTTTTGAGATAATAGCGTTTTTATGGAAAAAAAGTAATTTGGAAATTATAAATCTTTCACTACTCATTTCACTACTCTTCACTTAGGGCCAGTTGCACCAACAAGAGTTAACATTAACCCAATGTTAATCTAAGGTTTTCTTTACAGTCCTTAATTTTTATTGGCCCAAAGCAGTCACATGATCATAATAACCCAGGGTTAAGACTTAACTGTTGTTGGTGCAACTGGCCCTTAGACTGTAACTTTAACAAATATTGGTTAAATTAATTCCTGTAACTTTAGGTTAATTAGGGACACCTCCAGGATCACAATGGTACAATTATCTCATTTTTAACAAATTGGGTATTCGCTACTGCTGAATTAAGCCATCGATATATTCAGAGCAATTAATTTTCAATATCAGTGCTATTGACACAAAAGGGAAAGTCCCACTTTGAATGAAGGTTGTTGCAGGAGGAATAGTATGAAATATTGGGCAAGTCATGGAAATTGCAATATGATTTGAGCCCACCAGTTTTTAAATAAAATGTCCTGAATACAAGGATTGGGATGAAAATATAAATCTCATATAGGCGCCATTTTCCTGGCAGTGTGTAGCGCCCTCTACTAGATAAAAACAATCAGCTCTAATGCGTAGACATGCATGTCCTAGAGGGCGCCACCAACTTTCTGTGTCTGCTGAAATCTATGGGAAAATGGCGACTACATGTATTTAGTAAATGTCGTGATTTCTTCAAATATGGAAACTGACATTCATGTCTATTGTAAGTGTGAACAACTTAAAAATCACTTTTTATAAAGTGGGAATTTCCCTTTAATATCTTGGACATTTTATTTCTCGTTGTCTTTTTACATTAACATTTCGTTTATCATATCCACTTTAATTTGGCTTTCTTTTAAAAAATAACTTTCCTTAAAGTGACTCTTGAGTCATTGAATGTAGGCCTAATAGATTTTGACCTAAACTTTTAGGATAAGTGTAATGTTATTATCAAATGTTGAAAAGTCATGCAATTTGTGAAGTGCTTTAGTTGTGTAATCTTTTAATATGCCCTAGATCTCAATAAAATTGTGTTTTGCTGCAAATCTGGACCTATATAATCAACTTCATAGACTTATCTTGTTACATAAATTTCAACAAAAAATGTTTACTTGTTGACCTGCAATCATGTTGGTATTTCTAGTTGTTTTTTTCATATTAGCCTACTGCCTATATGAGCGTAATTTACACAGTTTTCTTTGGTATATTTTACTTGCAAAATTAATGGTTTTCACAGAAGCAAAGTTTTGTATGCAACACATGTACTATGGGATAAAAAAATTTGAAGTCTTTTGAATGTTTTCCACAACATTTGCATACATTTTCTCAAAGTTAAATCTCTTGGCTTTTATTGCATCTTCCTGATGCTTACAAATGCTAAACTTGCACCATTTTTTGGCATGTTTGTGCAGTTTTGGGTTTCAGCCAATAAGCCCTATATTGTTTAATCAACTTGTCTAAATTGATTAAATAACTGACTTCTCAAATTAATTGGCTTAGTTAATTCAATTAACCAACTTGTTTACTCGAGTTGGCCAACTTCAGTAAAGGAATATGACTGTTAATAAAGTTGATTAATCAGGAAGGCAAGTTAAATTGGTTAAACAAATAAGCTTGTTAATCAAGTTGCTTAATCGAGATAGATAATTTGGTTGAGCAAGTAGAAACTGTTGTGATTAATCGAATTACAAAACTTGGTAAACTGATTAAGGTTGTTAATCAAGTTACGTGCTACAATTAATCAAGTTACATGTTACAGTTAATCAAGTTGCATGTTACAATTAATCAAGTTACGTGTTAAAATAAATCAAGTTACATGTTACAATTAATCAAGTTACATGTTACAATTAATTATGTTACATGTTACAATTAATCAAGTTGCGTGTTACAATTAATCAAGTTACATGTTACAATTAATCAAGTTGCATGTTACAATTAATCAAGTTGCATGTTACAATCAATCAAGTTACATGCTATAATCAATCAAGTTACATGTTACAATTAATCAAGTTACATGTTACAATTAATCAAGTTACATGTTACAATTAATCAAGTTACATGTTACAATTAATTATGTTACATGTTACAATTAATCAAGTTGCGTGTTACAATTAATCAAGTTACATGTTACGTGTTAATCAAGTTGCTTGATCGCTATAGATAAATAGTTAAAACAAGTAAACATGTTGATCAAGTTGCTTGATCGAGATAGATAACTTGATTAAACAAGTAGAATCGAATTATATAACTTGGTAAACTAATTTAGGCCGTTAATCAAGTTGATTAATCGAGTTAACTAAGTCGAGTAAATAAGTAATGTTGTTTGTTGAATTACCCTATTGTTAAATTGAGAACTAAGTTTGCTAACTCGATTAGCCTAGTTAGTTGAACTTGATTAAAAGGTCTAGCAAACTTGATTAAATGAGTTAGTCTAGGCTAGTTTACAGCATACTTTTGGTTCACACTGTAAAATTTAATATCTTTGGTGAATTTTCTGTTTCATCCTCTCATATTGAAATTATGCAGTTTGAAAAGGGCTTTAGCACGTTTCTTGTCTTTATGTACATGTACTTTGACTGGCAAACAGGAAACCCAAAATCTTGCCAAGTTTTAAATTGTAAATGAGAAGGCATGTCCTATTATACGGTTTTCCTCTTCCTTTTATTTAAACTGTTGACGTAGGCTTATATATATTTGTGTGCAATTTTAATATCATTTCAATATCATGTGGGACTGCGTGGTAGTTTCAGTGACAAATGTCATTTTCTTAAAGTTGGCATAAATTGCATCTACTTCTGAAATGAAATACTAATAGCATAATACACACTAAAGGAAATATGTAATAACTTTGCCATATGTAGCTGTTGGGAGTGTTTTGTTTATCCATTTTTGTTTGTATGGGGTTTTTTGATGAATTTGTGCCTCAACAGGATTGTCAGACTTAAAAATGCACAAATAGAGAAATAAATTTTTTCTCATTGGTTCGTTATGTAAAATTGAAATTTTATTCTTTTTTAATAAACTATTGTTGTTAAAGGGAAAGTATCATCTTGTTACAAGTTATTTTTAACTAAAAATACAAAACAGGAATTAAGGACCTAAAAATTAAAATTTTAATTGGACTTACTGTTCAATAGATATCTTTCTTGAAAGAGCTTGATTTAGTGGAAAATGCCTTTAGCAGGTTTATTTTATGTGTTTAATTTACAAAAGTCACTACTAGATGGCGCCAGTCATTTTTGTAATCTATGGATACATGACACTATCAATTGAAATTTTGCTTGCCCTTATACCATAGAGTATGATATTCAATATATAATTCATAATATATTGATGTCAGCATAGTTCATAGTGTTTAATATATTTCGAAATATACTGTCATCAGTATATTTATCAAAATACCAGTGTTCAATTAATTTCAAAATCTCCTATTTCATCAGTTTATTTCAAAAATATACGGTTGTCAGTACATATCAAAGTCATCGTATTCAGTGTATTTGAAAGTATACTGTTGTCAGTATATATTTAAAAATATACCTGTCAGTACATATCAAAGTCATGGTGCTCATTGGATTTAAAAGAGTATATCTATACTGTCGACAGTATTTTTTCAAATTATACTGTTGTCAGTAGGCCTATATATAATTATCAAAGTCATAGTGCTCATTGGATTTAATAGTATACCTATACTGTCATCAGTATATTTAAAAATATACTGTTGTCAGTACATATCAAAGTCCTGCATGGTGTTCAGTGTATTTGAAAGTATAATGCATGGCGTCAGTATTTTTCAAAATATACTTTCTTGTCAGTATTTTTCAAAATATGCTTTCTTGTCGGTATTTTTCAAAATATACTTTCTTGTCAGTTTCAAAATATCTTTTTTATTAGTATTTTTCAAAATATACTTTCTTGTCAGTATTTTTCAAAATATACTTTCTTGTCAGTATTTTTCAAAATATACTTTCTTGTCAGTATTTTTCAAAATATACTATGTTGTCAGTATATCAAAGTCATGATGCACATTGGATTTGAAAGTAGGCATATAATACTATCGTCAGTATATTTCAAAATACTGTACATGTGTACTGTTGTCAGTACATATCAAAGTCATGGTGCTCATTGGATTTAAAAGTATAACTATACTGTCGACAATATTTTTTTTTAAATACCGTAAATCTTCTAAATAACGCCCATCCCGAGTTTTAGCCCAGTCTCCATATTTCGCCCAGGAAAATTTCAA
>JAQIXP010005881.1:0-10036 GCA_034700285.1 Proteroiulus fuscus
TCAACTTTTACCCGTTCTTGAGTTAGAACAGTTTGAAGAAAACGAATTTAACATGGAAATCCCCATAGGCCCATGCTCTAAAAAGTGTGGACAGCCCCCTTAAATTGAATTCATAACAATTTTGAGCTTGGTGTGCATGCATGGGGCTGTTATACACGTCATGAAGCAGTGCTTTCAATCATGCATTGTAATATCATTTGGCTGGCTTCTCTGCTTCTCTCATTGGCTAGAACTGATATGGAACGATCAAGCTGAACTGCATTACGCGCGTTCATGACGTTATTCTTCCTTAAGACGATATTCTTCCTCATGACGTCATTCTTTGGTGCTCAATTGAAAATGTTGAAATTTCTTAAAATTTTTTTTTAATGAAATAACTGCAAAATTCACTATGAGTCAAGATCTGGGAATAGGAGGGTTTAATGGGGAAGGGAGGGTAGGAAAGTCATTAAAATTTTTCATTTGTAAATGCAGTTTGCATAAATTTTAGTCAAGTCAAAAAAGCCTGATATGTTGGTTTTCTCAGTTGGAGTCCATGTGTTATCACATGTCAAGTAATTTACCCCCATCCTTAGTTTAGATTTTAGATATATATGTTTTTTTGAAAATTTTATAATTTGGTTAAATTTATTACCCAAAATTTACCATTTCCATAATTATATTCATTAAAAAACATTGTTGGGGAGAGGGAGGATCAGAAACCCTGTGCAAAATGGTGCAAAAGTTGGGGGGAAGGAAAGACGTACGTGTTTCCCCCCCTACTTCCCCCATACCTGTGGTCTTCTCAATTAAAGTCCATGCATGTGTGTATGTGTCACATGACCCCCTACCTGTTTCCATCAGTACTTTTACGTATTTTGACCAAACACAAGTAGTCCATAATCCACTCGCTGTGGTTCCTTCTTCATCTCAAAAGTCTTGTTCTTTTTCCCCTCTCCTTTTTGGTTCAATTCTGGTTTTTTTTTATGTATGAAAAATGGTTGTCAGTTGAATGTATCGAGTATAGTTTTCCAAGTGTAAGAGATGTCATGTTCATGTAGTGGTTTGTCAATCTGGAAATTGGTCGTTTCGGTCTTTTAAGAGTTGGCCACGTGGAAAGTAATAAGAGTTGACACTAAGCCTTCTGGCTTGCCAAGAATGTGATAAAAAGCAAAAAGCCAACATGTATTGCTTTGCCATATACATACATACATCTTTCTTTCTCTCTTTTTTCTTCTATCAAAATCTTTCGCCGATTCTTCAAGGTGTCGAACATGTGAAAATGATGGCTTTAGACAGACCCAACCAATCCTCTCATACATACAACGAGCTGAATTCACTTTTTTTGACAAGCAGTTAGTGTGTCTACCACTGGATGTCACTTTTTAAACTGTACAAAAGCAACGAATGTATTAAAAGTCCAATAGGGGAAATGTTACTCGTAACCAGGGAGAACTGCTTAGGGATTTTTGTTTGAAAAGACAATGAAAATTAGGTATAGTTTCAAGTTTTTGTGAATGACAGTTGAACTTATTCTGTAGAGGGTCATCAGTACTCGTGGATTAATAGATATTTAACTGACAGAAATTCAAAACATTGGAAAATTCATCGGAGATGGCTCTTGGAGAACTGCTTAGGGATTTTTGTTTGAAAAGACAATGAAAAATTATGAAAATTAGGTATAGTTTCAATGTTTTGTGAATGACAGTTGAACTTATTCTGTAGAGGGTCATCATTACTCATGGATTAATAGATATTTAATTGACAGAAATTCAAAACATTGGAAAATTCATCGGAGATGGTCACTCTCTATTTGGCTGATGACTTGAAATTTCCAGCATTTTGATTGTAAATTTCGAAAAATTCTTATTTGAAAGATGTCAGGCTTCATTTACCTTGGAAGCCAATATTGAATTATCCCAATGGTTAACCTTCCTCCCATTACTAACAGATAGCGCTAAAATTCCTGAGATTTTGGTATTTAGGTATTTCTGAGATCAGGGCAATATCACAACAATGACAATTGTTAAGGGATTTTTCTTTGAAAAGTCAGTGAACATTAGGTAGTTTCAAGTTTTTGTGAATGACAGTTGGACTTATTATGTTGAGGGTCATCATTACGTCATGGATTAATAGATATTTAATTGACAAGCATTCAAGACAATGGAAAAATCATCAGAAATAGATACTCCCCATCTGACTTAATATTTCCAGCATTTCAACTATAAATTTTGGACGTTTTGTTTGAAAAATGGCAAGCTTCATTCACATTGAAGCTAAAATTGGTCTCAGTGGCAAACCTTTCTCCCATTACTAACAGATGGCGCTAAAATTTGTGAGATTTTAGTATTCAATATGGCACTCCCATGTTTACATAAAAATTGCGATTTATCATTAGTGGTAAGTTTAATTCCAATATTATTATTATTTGATTTCTGCATTTTGAACTGATGCCTGTAGTATTTAAAAATCATTTGTCATTAAGTGAGACTTTTCCTTAAATTTCGTAAATTTTGTGAATATTGTGATATTAATAGAATCACGAAATATGAAGAAAGTCATTCAGATTAACCACATTTGATTGATGAATATTTTGTAAAGCACTATAACGCCTTTTTTAAATAAAGGCAGAAAATCACAGATCTAACCTCTTTTGTGAATGAAAATTCATTTCTGCTAACAATTAAAACATTTCTGCTTAAATGTTGAAGAATTTCCTAATGAATTTCCAAAATTTTCATAAAACAATGCTATTTTTGTTGGGTCATTTATGCATCTGAAATAGTTGTTTTTTGTATTCTTTAATACTATGTCTATGAAGAATTAACATACGAGCGTATTTCATATTTTTGAAACTTTGGTGCATATTTTAACAAAAGCTATTACCTGAAATGACCTAAAAATGTAAAAAAAAATGTATGCATGCTAATGAAGTTTGTCTCACTTGGTCGAATGGTGAACATACTTTTGAAGACTTGCATGTCCTGGAAACATTTTTACAAAAAAGTAACCAATGCTGTCAACACATGCAAGACATGTCTAAAAACAACAAGAATGCAAGAAACATGTTTGGTTTAAGTTTCAGAAAAATATAATTTTCTGACAGGAACTTTGGCGGAACATTTTTTTATTCAGACTTTTCTTGATGCTCCCAGGAACATGACATGAAACTGTCAAAAATAAAACATGAAAATGTATACACTTAGGTTGATTCGTGATAAGAAAAACACTTTTGGCACGTCTCAGAAAATCACTTTTCATGATAATTTGGCAAATGAGATTGTTGCTTATCCACACATGAGGCCAAACTGGAGTATCCAAGACAACAACAACATATTATCAATTGAAATTGGCAGTAAATATGGTCATTTTGTATACATGCACATATTGTAGGATATTTCTCAACCCTGGAAACTCAACATCTGGAAAAGTTAGGGGAAATGAAAAATTTACACAAAACTCGGGGAAAACTGCATGTGAAACAAGTAAAAAAATTTTATATTTAAAGAGAAGTACTACTTCAAGACACAGACTTTTTAAAGGGAAAGTCCCACTTTGTAAATCTAAGTGGGTTGTAAAGGAAGAGCATGACAAATTAGGAAAGGCATGGAAATTACAATTGGATTTGAGCCCACCAATCATCAAATAAAATGTCACGAATACATTGGATTTGGCTGAAAATGCAAAGCCCAAATAGACGCCATTTTACTGACAGTATGTAGCGTGCTCCACTGGATAAAATAAATCAGCTCTCATTGGTAAACGTACAAACGTATGTCCTAGAGGGCACCACCAAATTTTATTGTTTGCTGAAACCTATGGTAAAATGCTGCAATTATTATTGTCACAACCATTCATATCTAGTAATTAAGTGTGTACAATTTAAATATTACAAGGTGGGAATTTCCCTTTAATACAAAAGCATGTACATTGTGGTTAAAGTGATGAACTAAAAAACAAGTTTTTTATATGCTTAAATAAAAATGCATTCGTTACTTTTATCATAGCATATAAAGGGTCCCCTTTATATGCTATGCTTTTTATTAAAGGACCTGCCCCATCATTACAACTAATTGGTGTAATTTTCTCATCCTATTTGTAATTTGTGGGGATTTCATTGCCATTTTTACCCTCTGTTTTGTCAAAATTATGAGATGATTATAGGGGCAAGAAGTAGTGTGACGTCCATTTTGTCATTTAAATTGTGGTTCTTTGATTACATGAATTTGATAATAATTGCATACATTGGTTGACATGTACAAGAAAAAAAAAACACAAATGAAGATGTTAACATTTACAAGTATGTTTACAATGGTTTGTAACCATGCAAACTAGTTTGTAGAAAATGACGAGAAAAATATCCTTATAGACGGGGCGTTTCTGCAAAATTAGTTCTGATAGATAAGTTATGCAAATTCCTATAGAAATCATGTTAGCTTACAGAATATTTTCTATGAAAAGTATATCCCAATGGGGTTCTAGAAATACTGTGAATATATTTGTTGAAACTTCTGCAGGAATCTTTCTACCTGAAAATCAATGTTGAAACAATGTTTTTCTTGTAGATTCTGCTAAAACTTTTCTGCATGACTATCATCAATGTTTTTTTTAATATATACAACTATTTCTGGCATTTGTTGACACATTTGCTAAAACCTATCTTTGCTTTTTTTTATTGCCACAAGCAACTGACTGACAAATCCTTTTTGCAGATTTCTGTTGATCAGTTACTGTTAAAACACACCATTAATGATTCAATTTAAACATTTAAATTACATTATTATTTTTGAATACTACAGGTAATTTTGGCATTTGTTATGGCATTAAAAACATGCTTTTGTATTTCATTGCCACACCGATGTACAAAACTATAAGCACTTTTTGTATGGGTTTCCATTGTGATGAAAAAAAGTATCTTTTTTAAACTCTGGCCATTTTACAATTTTAAAAAGCATTTATTTAATCTTGGCTCATTTGATGATATTTCTTAAATGTCACTTTCTCGTTGCTATTTTTCATCATGTGTTTCTTGACTAATGATGTTATTGAAAGATAGTCCTTGATTTGTGAGGAAAGAGCAGACTCACTCTTATCTTGAGCTTAACTATTTTTTCTAAATCTTTTTAAGTGTAGACAATCAGGGCAATACATTCGTTAAAGGGAAAGTCCCACTTTGAAAGAAGGTGGTTGTAAGAGGATTAGCATGAAAAATTAGGAAAGGCATGGAAATTGCAATTTGATTTGATAAAATAAAATGTCCCAAATACATGGATTTGGTTAAAAATGCAAAACTTAAATAGGCGCCATTTTACTGACAGTATGTAGCGCCCTCTACTGGATGAAAGGCATCGGTTCTCGTGAACCACGTAGACACTCACGTCCTAGAGGGCGCCACCAACATTCAGTGTCTGCTGAAATGTATGAAAAAATGACGCCTAACGTAAAAGTAGTGCAAAAAATATATTTTCTTGTCAAAATTTTGGTTACTTTTTCTATTTTTTCTCACCCCAAATAATTTTTGGGCCTTTAAAAGTTTAAAATATGACTTTGTTGACTTAAGCATGTCAATTTTTTTGACATTAATGAACACCACCTCAAAGTGCAAATGGATTTATAAATGCAAAAATAGCTTGAAGGAAATATAAAAAAACTTTTTGCCATTTTTATCAGAAAAGAAACAAAAAAAATCAGGCAAAATGATGAATGTGTTATTTTGTCAGCTTTAAAAAGTTATCTATTTTTTGTAACCTTCATTTTAAAATCTCGTCTTAGTGTTCCCAAAAAAAGATTACTAAAATTGTTACCACAATTTTGTGGCTAATATATTTTGACATTTAAAATTTTTCATGTTTTTTTTTTTCAAGCAAAAACTTTTTGACAAGGAAAATGGCTTTTTTTTGTTTTGATTTTAGCAGAAAATATTGAAAACAGGTGTATAAAGTTAACTTAATTTCCTATGAGACGTTTTAAAACACTTTTTTCCTTCAAACTTCCTACGTATTATTTTGAAATATTTTTCGCTGAAAGTATTTTAAGTAAAACAGGTGTAAGACATTTTTTATTTATGGATGGGCCCAGAGTAAATGAATGGAAAAGTAAATTTGGAGAGTGATTTATTGGAGGAAAACTTCAGTTTGTGAAAAATTATTGCTGCAGTCTTAACGAATTGCTCGCACTTTTATGACAAGACTAAATTAAAAATTGACGTTTTTCGAGTGAAAAATATATAAGGAAAAAAGGTTACATGTGAAAACTTTGCTAAAAAAATATAACAAAATTGTGCAATGGAACTAATTTCTTGCGTGAAATTTGCTGTGACCATAAATCTAAAATATTGTGATGTTAACAAATTGTAATTTATGCTTCAACATATTGCCTAAAGTCCTCCTGAACCCTTAAAAATTAAGGAGGAAAAAAAACTAAGGCTTATTTTTCTTTAAATCTTTGTGTATTTATTCATTCAGTAAAACATTGGTCATTTTTTTATTTAACTTTTGAAGTGCATATAGCACAGACCAGAAAGTTTAAAAATTAAGCTATCAAATAGTTTAAATGCCATGATATAAGTAAACTTGATAAAAATGCATTGAATAACATTAGCGTAGGGCTACACAATGTTACCCAATATATTTTTATCAAAAATTATACTATTAGTTAGTCTATTACTTACCAGATTGTGTCCACTTGGTTCTTAGATCAACTATGAAAACTTGACTAAATTTTAGTAATTAATAAACAAAATGGCTTCCTAAGGAGGGCCAAGAGTAGTGGGACAGGTCAGTGTTTTAGTAAGAAATTTCAAAAGTGTATGTAATTTTCACTAATTTAGTAAGTATAAGTATCTATTTTATAATTAAAGGGAAATTCCCACTTTGAAAGAAGTGGGTAGTAGGAAAACGAGCATGAAAAATTATATAATTCATGAAAATTGCAATTTGATTTGAGCCCACCAATCATAAATAAACTGCCCCGAATACATGGATTTGGATGAAAATATGCAAATAGGCACCATTTTACTGACAGTACGCAGCGCCCTCTGCTGGGTAAAAGGCATCAGCTCTCGTGAAACGCGTAGACACGCATGTCCTAGAGGGCACCACCAACTATCAGTTTCCGTTGAAATCTATGGAAAAAATGGCGCCTAACGTGTATTTCGCAGACTTCGTGATTTCTTCAATGTGGAAACTTTGCTGCACTTATTATTGTCACAGCCATTCTTATCTACTAAGTGTGTACAATTTAAATATCACTTGTTACAAAGTGGGACTTTCCCTTTAATTTATTTATATTCTATTTTTATTTTTTTAAATAATTACCTCAAAGCGGTGTATAGCTAAGGGGAGTTTTTAATGTGAGCTGCCGAAGAAGGTGAAGGATTTGCGGATAAACTTACAAGCCAAGATTTCCCTTCCTGCAACGCTGGCTCAGAGATGACATTTCACATGCATTTACGTGCTAACAAACCCTCTCGTGTTTACCTCTGGTATTTTTAATTTTTAAATAATTTATTTTCTTAATAAATTATAATAGGCAACTGGCTTTATTTCAGTCTATTCTCTACCCCCCTTTAATAGCCTTTGTCACATTCATTCAAAGTATAATTCACTTTTATAGTAGTTGTCATTACAAATACAAATTAAAGATTTTTGACTAGCTATGGCATATGAGATTAAAAATATTATAAGGGGGGAAAAAAATATTAATTCCAGCACGTACACCAATAGTGTGTATGTGTGTGCCATGCAATAATATTACAGCAAAGTGCTTTTGCCTCTGAAATTGCATTCAATTTATGGCATTAATTTTCAAATTATGACTGTAGTAATTTAGCTTTTGCTTAATACTGAGGGATCTATTGAACAATGAAGCCAATTATGCTCAGGCATGTAAAATAATTAGCTTAATTCATCTTGGAGAAAAATGAAATTGCTTTTGAAAGAGAAAATGTTAGAATCAACCCCATGTATGCACTATTTAATGTATACATCTGTAATGCATTCATTAAACCTATAGCTATATATTTTTATATTTAAGAAACATCCGACAGAACAAATAAGGAGCAAATGCTGGGGCTAACTGAAATTTGCTCTGTTGTGTTTATATTCAATTAATAAATTATACTTCATTATAAGGGGAGAAATCATGGAAGATAAAGGATTTCCCAATTTTATTTCAAAAACTCACTGAATATTTTGGAAATTAAAATGAAATCTTCAGTTGCTGTTTGGCTTGTTGAGTTATGTACATATATTAAGTAAAATTTAATTTAGGCAATGGTCAGTTACTCCCAATTAGTGTTGATATTTCAGAGTTTCTTTCCTAACATCTAAATGGTAAAGTTTTGAAGACGTTAAGGTTGGTCTGACTTGTTCTGTTAAAGGGAAAGTCCCACTTTGTAAAAAAAGTGATATTTAAGTTGTAGGCCTACACACTTACTATAGATATGAATGGCTGTGATAATAATAATTACAAGTTTCCATATTGAAGAAATCACGTCGTTTGCCAAATACACGTTAGGCGCCATTTTTCCATAGATTTCAACAGATACTAAAAGTTGGTGGCGCCCTCTAGGACATGCGGGTCTACGTATTTCATGAGAGCAAATGCATTTCATCCAGTAAGGGTGCTACATACTGTCAGTAAAATAGCGGATTATTTGGGCTTTGAATTTTCAACCAAATCCAATGTATTCTGGACATTTTATTTAATGATCGGTGGGCTCAAATCAAATTTCAATTTCCATGCCTTTCCTAATTTTTCATGCTTGTCCTCCTACAACCCACTTCTTTCAAAATGGGACTTTCCCTTTAAAAATATTCACTTGTACATTATATTTAGAAATTGGGCTTTGTACTGTAATGACCCATGCTATTTTGGTGATTTTTTGGTCCATATCCAAATCTCGTGCAGCTCCATCTATTGGTATAGTGTTAACTTGTAGTAGTTACTAGTAGCAGTACCTATACAGTACATCAAAAAAATGAGTGAAGTTGACACCAGATGGCGTTATGCCTTGATGAAAATGGCCTTTTCTGATGTTGTCCTATTGCAATGTTTACACATAAATCTCCAAACATGTAACAACCCCTGACAATGGGGCCACGCGAATGATGGATTATTTTGATACTTTCATCATGTCACTATTTTACATTTTACTAATGTAACTTTAATAATCACGTTGTCAGATTGTTAATTGATTGTGACTGTGAACTATTGTCCCCCTATGATCTATGATCCAAATGATGGATTATTCCGATACTTTCTGAATAAGTGATTTTCTTTTTTTTTTTTCGAGACATGTTATAAATGTAATGTTGTCATAAATCTTGTCAGTATTGTCAACTCGCTTCCCTTTTTTTATCTTAATGGCTTTAATATGTTGTTAGGCCTAATTTCCAAAATGTATATTAGGATTTCTACAGGTAGATGGCATTGTCTGTCATTGGTGTTGTTAAGGAGAGAGAGACAAGAGGGTGATTGGGTTGTATCCTTGTTCCCCCCCTCATGTTGTTCCCCATATACTTCTCCTCTATTTATCTTGATTTTGAATGGGGATTTATTTTTTTTCTCTTCTCTCTCTGGTGTAGGCCTACTAAGTTGCCTTGTCACACCCCTTTGCACATGGTAGCAACCTCGCCCATTAATCTTCTTCAGACATCCCCATGTTTAAGCTTGAGCCTGACAACTCATAGCCACATCATTAAGTACGTTTCTTTTGATGTTTGCCGGCCTTTTCCATTCCATATGGCTTGGCCTGCCAAATGTAACTGTCAGCTCCAGTAGGGGGCCTACAAGCAGGGGGGGATATCCTATGGCCCTACATAAGGACAGAATCCCTCTCATAAAAAAGAACAGACAAGGGGGCCAGTGGGGCCACTCTCATCAAATGACCCGTGCAAAACGAAACAACCGAATTCGGTTATTTTTTATTTTGGCCAAAATCGAAGCAAGGTGCCCAATTTTTAATTATAAATTTTCTTTTAAGGGGGCTGTCCACATTTTTAACAGCGTGGGCCTATGGGGATTTCAATGTTAAATTCGTTTTCTTCAAACTGAA
>JAQIXP010005882.1:0-10035 GCA_034700285.1 Proteroiulus fuscus
ACAGGGTATTACGAAAGTCTCAATATGGCATATCTACAGGGTATTACGAAAGTCTCAATATGGCATATCTACAGGGTTTCACGAAAGTCTCAATTTGGCATATCTACAGGATATTACGAGAGTCATAATTGCATCTACATACTTTATAAAGATTATGGATAGGCGCTATTTTGTCTAAAGCTTTCAGCAGAAACCGAAAGTTGGTGGCGCCCTCTAGGACAAGCGTATCTACGTGTTCCACGAGAGCCGATGCTTTTTATCCAGTTGAGAGCGCTGAATACTGTCAGTAAAATGGCGCCTACTTAGGCGTTGCATTTTCCACCAAATCCATCTATTCAGGACATGTTATTTATTGATTGGTGGGTTCAAATCAAATTGCAATTTTCATAAATTTCCTAATTTTTCATGCAATTCTTCCTACCACCACCACCTTGTTTCAAAGTGAGACTTGTTCAACTTGTTTCCTGGATTATTATTACAAATTGCCTTAGATTTTTACACATAAATTACAAACTATAACTTTCTAAAAAAATGTTCTTGTGGCCAATGAAGAGATGGCTTCATCTTTTTCTATGCTAAAGGTTTCAAAATGTATTGGGTGGGAAAAATTAAGCTTGTCAAGGGTTAAACCCGTTAAAGAGGAAATATTTCATTAAAAATCTCATGAAAAAAGTGAAAAAATGTGAATTCACAGTACATTAATCGATTTAATAACACACCTTTCACTCTTCATGGGAAGCCTGTTTATTAATTATGAATAACGAGTGTGAAGTGAAATTATTTAAAAAAAATTTGCAATATTATTTAGAAGAAAAAAAAAGATTCTGACCAAAACAAGTTACATTTGAAAAAAAAATTAAGTTTTTTGTCTATTTTTAAATATTCATTATTTTTAAGGCATATATATTTACAAAAATTATATCACGGTTGATGTACTTTAAAATGTATTCAATTATATATTTTTAAATACGAAATCCAATTAATTTTAGAAATGTATTAAGGCATATACAATAATAAATGACTATGGTTATTTCTAAGTATATATTTTAATGATATTTACAAATGCATTTTTTAATAGAATTTCAAGCGCAATTGCATTCTAATTTTCAAATGTTTTATAATTTTTTTAAATATATATATATATATATATATATCTCGATGGTTTAATTCAGAAGTCGCCAATTTGCAAAAAGCGGGTTTTGAGATAATAGCGTTTTCGTGGAATATTGGTATAACTTGGAAATAAACAATGTTAAAAGGCTGAAATTTGGTGAGCAGATAGAACAATATGTATATTTTATAGGGAATGTGTTAATTTTTGTTAAATAATTTAATTAGTAAATTAATTAAGTCATTTGTGAAAGAAAAGGCTTAAAAATGCAAATTTGCCATTTTGACTATAACTAAGTTTGCAGGAATGCAAAATAAATTAAGTGTGAAGTCGCCTATTTGCACATCCATGAGTTTTTCTATTGAATAAAATAGAATGCAACAAAAAAAGGAAAAAAAAATAAAAATTGTCAAATTCGCCACTTCCTTTTTAATAAAAATCCAGGTATGGAGAAATTTTTAAAATGTAAACTGACGAATCGTACTATTCACCACTTCTAACTCTTATAAATGACAGGTTGTGGCTTATTCGCCACTTTTCACTTCTGCAACTTTAACGATTATTGGTTAAATTAATTTATGTAACTTTAAGTTTATTGGGGACACTTCTAGGATCACGATGGTATATAATTATCTCATTTTTGACAAATTGGCGTATTCACCACTTCTGAATTAAGCCATCGATATTTTGAAACCATAAAAGTGCTTCCACGCTATATCACAAAACGTGTTAGATACCAAAGTTATACAACTTGTTACAAAAAGAGAAAAACAAAGTTACATAACATGATGTCATTTAACATTTTTCTATGTATGACATCCATATTGTATCATTCAGTAGCATGTTATATAACAAGTTGTACAGCAACCATATATAGCCAATTTCGATTATATAACAATGTTTTGTGATAACGTGTGGGCGCACCTTTAAGATGTTGCAAAACTGGTATACTTTAACCTAGTCCTACCTTAATTTTGAGAAATGTATTTCAAAATATATGTTAGGCCTACACCTTTGCATTGCATATATTTTTTGTTATAACACGATTGCATCGTTTTTATATGAGAGAATAGACAATAATAACCTCTGACATAGCTTATTATTTCCGCGTCAATTATTTCACCTTGCACCAAAAATATAACATTTTTCCATAAAAAAGGGAGAAAAAAAAAAAAATAAACTCCAAGAATTGTGATGAGGTAAGTGAAAAAAAGCTTGCTATAGGAAGACATTATGTAATGGGTAAAAAAAATGGTGGGTGGGCATAAAAGCTGACTTAAAGGTCTGAGGTCAAGATTAAGATTGTAGGAAGAATGCCATAAAAATGCTGCAATTACTTCATATACTAAACCACAATTTATACACAGTGTTTTCTTGCATTATGAGATGGACTCATTACAAATATGAGATGTTTGAGATGAACGATTTCATACTGAGATGGACTATTTCAGTAAGAGATGGACTTACTGCAATTCTGAGATCATTGAGATGGACGATTTCATATACTGAGATAGACTGATTCATTATGAGATGCACTGGTTCATTATGAGATTTACTCTGGCATTAGGAGATTTACTCTGGCATCATGAGATTTACTCTGGTATTAGGAGATAAATTAGTTATTTTATGAGATGGACCATCGTATTATGAGACAAGCTCGTACATCATAAGATTTAAATGAAATAGAGGTGCATAAAGTTCGCCGCCCCCCCCCCCCCAACCCCGATTTCCGAAATATTGTGGCCAATTGTTGGTGCTATGATTGTGCTGTTTTGTGCCTATATATCGTATCTTTTGTGCTGCTGTCGTTTTCTCAATATTCGAACTTATTTATAGGGGGGGGGGAGCTTAACTTACGCGAACCCCCCAACTATCTTCACTTTTGAAAATTTTGTGCCCTTGGTAAATGGTACGTTTGTGCTTGGATCTTGTTTATGGGGAACTGAATTTATGTGAAACCCCCAATCCATTATAAAGTGAAAAAATTTTCACCATTGGTTAGTGCCATCTGGGTGGGAGGGGGGTGGTAGGGAGCAATAAACAAAACAGCAAAGTATAGAATAAATGCTAGGATTTGGGAACAAAATTACAGAAATTTACTACATTGGCACCAAAAAGTTTGAAATTTGTTCGTGGTGGGAATTAGTTGTAAAATTTTTAATTTCAATAATTTAAAAACTAATAGCGTATATAATAAAAATCAATTTGCATATAATCCTAAACAGTCTATCCAAAGTCTATCAGATGATAGACTTTGGTCACAAAACATATCACTAACATAAATCATAAATCAGTTTAAATATATCCTAAATAAAGGCAGCACAAATAATAGGACTAGGGCACAATACAGCACAAATGTAGCACTAACCAAGGGCACAAAATTATATAAAGGGGACAGTCTCACTTTGAAACAAGTTATTTTTAAACAGTACACAATTACTAGATATTCCTTTCTGTGCCAATAATAATTGCAGCAATGTTTTTGGTTTGAAGAAATCACGACGTTTTCAAAATGCACAACAGGTGCCATCATCATGACGATGACCGCCATCATGGGGACGACCGCCATCATGACGATCACCGCCATCATGACGATCACCATCATTATAATGATACATTCTAGTGAAGCAGAAAAACTGCACAAACGTAGCACTAACCAAGGGCACAAAAATTTTCAAATTCGGAGATGGTAGGGGGCTCATGTAAGCCCTGCGCCTCTATAAATAAGTTCAAATATCTCGAAAACAATAGCAGCACAAACGATAGGATTTGGGCACAAAACAGCACAAACGTAGCACCAAATAGCGCAAATAGCATGAAAGCGCCTAAAAATGGACACAATTTTTAAAATGTAAAAAAAATAAATATATATTTCAGAAAAATGCAAATAAATACAAGTTAAATGAGATGTGTGTGTGTGTGTTCCAATAAGAAGGCACTGAACTTTCTGGTTTGTGTTACAATGAATTTAAATTTATCAATAGGCCTATATTGGTTTTGAGATGTGAACTGATGAAAGTGATAATTCAACATTATAGGTCAACCCTTTGTGGTCAATTTAGTATGAAAAATAACGGAATTTCCTAGAATTTAAGTTAAATAATTGACTTGTTGACCGTAGCACAAGTATTTATTTACTTTTTGTCAAAATGCTAAACAAAGACTATTTTTACCAGAAAATTGCAACAGCATTCAAGTGCAACCAATTTCACGAAAAAAAAAATGGAAAGTTAATTTGGAAAGTTCAAGGTATTGCATGCAAACTGAATGCAGGTCACGATGCACACTATAATAATGGTATTTTTCATTGAATTTAGCATTTGTACAAATATAGTTTTTTCAAAAAAAAAATAATAATAATTTCTAAAAATGTAAAAACTTCCTTGAGGGAAATAAATAAAAATGTCCTGTTTTTAAGGCAAATTTTTCTTAAATTTCCCTGATTATTTTAAACTGTCTAGACAGACATTTTGCAAAAATAATTTCACAAAATCTTCAGTAGAAATTGGATTAAGCTTTTTAAGCAGTGAAAGTTTAAAAAAAAAATATTTTAAAGAAAAAAATACTGACTGAAAAAATTCCAGTGGCTTTTTTTTTTAACTAATGAGACTTTTAAAATTGTTTTTAAGTGAAAATACTGAAAATTAATGAAATCAGCAAAAATAAAGAATTGTTTGTGGTTTTCGGCATTTTCTTTTCAATTTTTTAATAATTTTTTTACCCAAAATTTGACTATTTTTTGCCCAAGTGTTTAATGTTTTTTCTCCAAATTTTTACTATTTTTTTTCTACATTTAAAAAAAAAATTTCAATAAGTTATAATATATTTTTCCTCAAAGAAAATAACTGAAATTATGAGTAACAAAAATTATGAAATTCTTAGAAAATTTTGAAACAACACAAACGTACAAAATTATTTTTAAAAACAAGACTTACTTTCATAAAAAAATAGTAAAATAATTATGAAAACCAAATATATTAAAAAACAAAATTTTTCAGAAAAAAATTAATCAATTTTTATGCAAAAACAAATAAATTCACATTCCAATATAACGTATTATTTTCTTCCTTATGTGAAGTTTTTAATAAAAAGTTAACCAAACAAAAATGCATAAAAACTACATTTTTTTAAGGAAAAAATCCCTATTTTTTGAAATATTTGAAAAAAGTGATACCTGCAATTATGTTAATAAAACTGCCATAAATTTTCATAAAATCCAGTAAATTTCATTTGGCCAATAAGCAGAGCGGAACATTTGCAAAACAGGAAGTCCACTTTTTTTTTTCATCAAAAGTGAAAGTTCAGGTTATAAGAAACAATGCATTTCTCACGAATCTAAACCATTATTATTATTATTATTATTATGTTAACTATTCAACCCTGCATTACATTAACTCAATTTAACAGTTCATAAAAAATTTTCTCACTCATCTTAATTCATTCACGCTTTTGTAAGTGAATTTAACTATGATTAGTTAAACAAAGTAATTAGTTATGGTTTGAGATTTTAGCAAAAAAAAAACCCCAGGTAACAGTGCATCTCTATTTACAATTTTTGCAAAAAAAAGGAGTAAAGTTTACACCTTTTAAAAAGCAGTAAAAAATTCTTATTTAAAAAACCAGCTTATTTCCTAATATGTCCATATCTATAATTATAAAAATGCCATCAAAAAATGTTTGCAAGTTGAGCCACAAGGTGGCGCCAAGTAAATAAATTTACATTAAACCTTATACTATTTTTCTCATTAATTAGCTTCTAGTTACAATAGAGCTTAACTAAATACTGACCAAAGTGAGCAACGCATTCTAATTAATCCCCAAATATCCAATTACTATAATGTTAAGATGCCAACAAAAAACGTTTGCAAGTTGGACCACAAGGTGGCGCCAAATATAGTGCATATAGTTACATATGCAACAAATGCAATTTAGCTAACTAAATACTGTCCAAAAGTGAGAAATGCATCGTTAATTCCCATATTTAAAATATCTATTTGTTCAGATGCCAACAAAAAATGTTTTCAAATTGAGCCACAAGGTGGCGCCAAATATAGTACATAAATTTATCTATGTAAGAGTTACAATGCAGCTAACTAAATACTGCCCAAAAGTGAGAAATACATAATTAATGTCCATATTGCCCATGTCTAAATTCTAAGATGCCAACAAAAAATGCTTGCAAATTGAGCCACAAGGTGGCGCCACGTATATTACATGAATTAATGAGCAACTTTTTACTATTTTCTCATTAATTAGCAATGGAGCTATCTAAATACTGACTTTGGTAAGCAAAGCATTATTAATTCCCAAATATCCAATATGTTTAAATGCCAACAAAAAACGTTTGCAAGTTGGGCCACAAGGTGGTGCCAGTTTAGTACATGAATTTATATGTGATAGCTAAAATGCAGCTAAGTAATTACTCCCCTAAAGTGAGTAATGCATTATTAATTCCCACACTTCCAATAGATACAATGTTAAAATGCCAACAAAAATTGTTTCAAGCTGAGCCACAAGGTGGCGCCAAACATCTCAAATTCACAGGGTCAAAATTGATATCAGCAGGGAGTGAGTTCAAAGGTTAAGGTTAAGGTTAGCATGGTTAAACTTAAAAGGCTAACCTTCTATAAGTTTCAGGTAAAAAGGAAGCAGGTAAGAAGAAGGTCAATGTCCTATTGGTAAAAAGTGAAAGTCGTGACGTCATGAGGCTGACGTCACGGCTATGTGATGCACCCCATTGGCTGGACAGAAGAGAATCCCCCAGAAAACGTTTTCATAGAAATCTTGTAGAAAATGAAATTTTTCCATAATGTAGTTTGTTCGAGGGAAAGTGAAGAGCAAGAAGTGAGCGAAGGGAAAGTGATAGAAAAATTCTGCGAAAACTGACAGAAAATTGCAGAAAAAAGCTCCGAAATCACAACTAAATTCTGTGGGTATAGCCAGAAATTCTGCCAATTTTTGAACTGAGTACTACAAAGTTCCTGCTGCGAAAAGAGTTTTCTGCTAGTGACTTGGAAATTGCAGAAATATTCTGTGAATGGATTTTTGGATGAAATTCAACTAGAACCCGCAGAAAGTAAGAAAGAAAAAGAGATAGAAAGTTTATACAGAAATTCTGAAAAACTTCCGAACTAAATTCATGTTGGTACTGTTAAGTTCTGCAAGTGACTAAAAAATTGCAGAAAATTTCTGGAACTGAAAAGGATTGGAGACGAAATATATAAATTCTAGAAATTCTGCAAAATTACTGAACTGGATTCTAAAGAATTCTTGATGGATTCATTTGACATTGACAGAAACTTAAAAATTGCAGACATTTTCTGTAACTTTAACTACCGAACGAAGTGAAAGATAATTCTGCAAATTTCTGTGAACTGAAGTATGCAAGGACTTATTGCAGAATCACATTTTTACAGAACATATAAGAAGATTAGCATTCTGGGAATTAATCCTATAGTCATCTCTGGATGTGTGTAATTAGAATTCTGCAGAAAAACTAGGAATTCTGCAAAATAGAAAGAATTTGATTATCAAGTGTTCTGTGACATTATCCATTAGCAGAAAATGCTAACTTAAAATCTGCAGAATATTTTAGCAGAATCAGTTTGACATTTATCCAGCAAATAGAATGGATTAACCAGCACTCAACGGATAATAAACCAAAGAAGTTCCAAATCAAGACCCAGAAAAATTTTACAGAAAATTTCTGATTTGGCAGAAAATGAGACCTGGAGCACCAAAACAGAAGAGAAAATCTATCAACTAACTGCAACTAAAACAAGTAAAAAGTGAGTTCTGCATTATATAATTTTAAACCAATATCCTAATAATCTTACAGAAATTTAAATTATTCAATTCATGACATACACACAAAAATTCTATTTTAAATTAAAAGAAAATTCTGCCAGAATTTAAGCAATACTTTGTAACCATTTAGCTTAAGCTGTTTATGAAAGAATTTTATAAAAACTAATAATATATCAACAAGTTTCCATTTATATTAAACAGACTTAAAACACTGTACAAAAAATTTGGCAGAATTATAGTATGTCAGAATCAGATTTTCATAGAAACAACTAAGCCCAGTCTGAATTAAAAAAAACCCATTATAATACAATCAGAGAAATTCTAAAAGAATTTAAAATCTTTTAAATCCAGTTTTTTTTAAAGAAGAAAATGTATATCCAGCCTAACTTTAAGAAGTTAATTTTTGCAGAAAAACTAACTGAAATGTCTGTAAATCAAACTTACAGAAAAAAACAAAATTTTCTGCCTGATAAATATAAAACTACCCAACTCATATCCTTGTTAAAATCCCATATGCAGGCTTAGATGCTAAGTTTTAACAGAATTATACTTGGAATAAAAATTTGCTGCAAAATTCTGCGAAATTCTAACTGACAGACAAAACGAAAGTTTGTAACATATTTAAAAAAAAAAGATAAATAAATCATTTCCTTGTGTAAATTCCACCTGCATTCTCTGATGCTAAATAAGATGGAATATAATTTTTCTGCAAAATTCTGCGAAATTCTGACAGACAAAAAAAAAGAAAGTCTAACATAAACCTACTATAAATGCACAAATCATTTCCCTGTTGAAATCCCACCTGCATTTTCAGATGCTAAGTTTTAACAGAAGTATACTTAGAATAAAATTTTTCTACAAAATTCTGCGAAATTCTGACAGACAAAAAAAAGAAAGTCTAACATAAAACTACAAAAAATGCACAAATCATTCCCCTGTTCAAATTCAACCTGTATTCTCAGATGCTATGTCCTAACAGAAGTACAATTAGAATTAACATTTTCTGCAAAATTCTGTCAGACAGACAAAAAGAAAGTTTCTAACATAGAACTATAAAAAATGCACAAATCATTTACTTGCTCAAGTCCCACCTGCATTCTTAGATGCTAACTCCTAACAAAAGTGCACTTAGAATAAAAAATTTCTGCTAAATTCTGCAAAATTCTGGCAAACAAAAATAAAATTTTTTTAAATAAAATTACACAAAACCCAAATCATATAACCTTGTGTAAATTCCATCTGCTAACTTAGATGTTAGTCCTACCACAAAAGTGCACTTGGAATAAAATTATTCTGCAAAAATTCTGCGAGATTCTGACAGATAGAAAAAAATTTTCTAACATAAAATCATAAAAATGCACAAAAAACATTTCCTTGTTTAAGTCCCACCAGCAGACTCACTAGCTCACATAACTACATTTAAAATAAAAAAAAATTCTGCAAAATTCTGCCAAAAAACTCCTCCACTAAAAAGCTTTCAGCCTTTACTTGATCAAGATATTAAACTACCAAATTGCCACAATAAGTAGTTTAATAACACATTCAAAACAAGAGCATTAAAAAGTGCAAAAAATGCATAAAAAAAGCACAGCTCATGAATTATTCAAAAGAATTTGGGTGGATTCTACCAAAAAAAAAAAAGCAACAAGGAACCAGAAATAAACACGTCAATGTCAATGACATTCCCAAGACAATTTCCTTGATTATAAGAAGTAGAATCTAAATATCAAAACAAAAACAACAACAATAAATAAAATTATAATTTGTTTTTGCTTTTTTTATTTCTCTGAATGAATATTAAGGTTTTGCACTTCAGAAAGCGCCATCTGGTGAGATCGTATTCCAAATGCATTTTTGCAGAACTTAATTTTAGTTATTTTCAAAATTGAAATGGAAGGATATGCATCTCATTGGAAATTACATATTATTGGGATTTGTATCTAATTTATATTTACATATTATTGGGATTTGTATCTCATTGGAATTTACATATTATTGGGATTTGTATCTAATTTATATTTACATATTATTGGGATTTGTATCTCATTGGAAATTACATATTATTGGGATTTGTATCTAATTTATATTTACATATTATTGGGATTTGTATCTCATTG
>JAQIXP010005883.1:0-10035 GCA_034700285.1 Proteroiulus fuscus
GGAGGGGGGAGAAAGTGAGATATATATTTATAAAATTTTTTAATGGTTACTGTACTGACAGCATTTGTGTAGAAATCTTTACAAGAGTAGGAGGGTTGTAGTTTTCACCAAAATTGTGTTACAAAATTTGTGGATGGCTCCTAGGTACTCATCGGTGTATAGGCCCTATTTCTTGTCACGAAGGACAATTTGCTAGGTTTTTTTTAATGAGAGATTAGTATGTTCAAATGGGATTTGTTTTTATTTTGAAAAATTCCACATATCTAAATTTTTCCGAAATTTTGTGTATTTTAGGACCTTCAGATGGAGATTGATTCACATCGAGACATCTATTCCTCGCTGAACGAAACCGGACACAAAATCTTGCAGAGTCTAGAGAGGCACGACGATGCCGTCGTGTTGCAGCGCAAGTTGGACGAAATGAACCAAAGGTGGAATTCCCTGAAAGCCAAGTCAATTGCCATAAGGTATATCTTTAATGTTCCCCTTACAACGTTAAATATGATTTTGATTTCAAAATACCTTTTTTACATTTTGTTTTATTATTGTT
The DNA here is from genome assembly GCA_034700285.1 of Proteroiulus fuscus. Lineage (NCBI taxonomy): Eukaryota > Metazoa > Arthropoda > Diplopoda > Julida > Blaniulidae > Proteroiulus > Proteroiulus fuscus. The sequence continues at coordinate 551 of JAQIXP010005883.1, forward strand.
ATGTTATTTTTGCATCAAGAAACCGTCTAGAAAGTAACGCCGAACAGTGGAACCAGTTACTGCTCTCGTTGCGAGAGCTCATCGAATGGGTGATTAAAAAGGACACCGAATTGGCGGCTCAAGGGCCCATCGGCGGCGATGCCAGCACCTTGCAGAAACAAATTGATGACCACAGGGCATTCAGAAAACAACTGGAAGACAAACGGCCGCTCATAGAAAATAACCTGAGGATGGGAAGGCAGTACATCGCCAACGAACCGCCGGTATCTTCGGACACCAGCGACACGGATGGTCAGTTTGGCATTTTCGGAAAGTGGTCACAGAAATCTGTGAAAACAAAATTGATCCTGCTGAAAATAAATTTGCTGCATGTTTCATGTTTGAATGAATTGTTACCTGAAATATTTCAGTTAAAGATCTCGAACCCGATGCACGACAAGGCTACAAGTCGGCCGAAGAACAGGCGAGGGAAATTACCCGCAGCATCAGGCGGGAAGTTAACAAGCTCTCGGAAAAGTGGAATACGCTCTTAGACAAGGCAGAAATTTGGCAAAGGAAGTTGGAAGATTTCCTCTCGGTATATGGCATAGGAAATCTGAAGAAAATTTTAACGTACCTTGAAATCTGGTCAAAATCTCATAAAATTGATTTTGTCACTAATTTCCAGCGAATGAGGGTGTTTCAGAAATCTATGGATAACCTGAATAGTGCGCTCACAGCTGCCGAAAACATGAAGACGAGATGGCCACCGATCACCGAATTACTTTTAGATCACGTGCCGGAACAACTGAACGAATTGAAGGTATGCATTTCCCAGGAAACTAAAGTCAAGTCATGCTTTTATAGGGCTCCCGCAATCCAGAATGCCAAGAAATTTGAATGATCACGGAAGATTTTGAAAACTAGGGGATTTTGTTTTAAAAAATGTGTTGTAATTCCTGTCTTATTTTGCTCCAGCCCTCACTAAAAGCGCATTTTTATACTTCAGGCATTCAGGGATCACATATCGCCGATTCAGAACAGCATTGATGAGTTAAATGATCAGGCGGCCAGGTTCACTTCCAATAACATACTGCTGTCTCAGTCCAACGTAAATAGAGTGGAGGACATGAACACTCGATGGAGAATGCTACAGCTGGCCATCGAGGACCGGGTCAAGCAACTCAGAGACGTTGGCCGTGATTTTGGGCCTCAGTCTCAACACTTCCTAAATGGTATTCAGTTATTCTTGTTTCCCAAGGAAGTGTTTTGGATTGGCGTTAGACCTACGACTATTAATTTTAATTTTTTTTTTGAATTCAGCTTCTGTTGAACCACCCTGGGAAAGAGCCGTGGCTAACAACAAAGTGCCTTATTTTATCAAGTAAGTTTGTAGCTTGTTGGCCATAATGCAGATGCGTGCCTTCCAGTTTGATTTTTCCGTGGCAGTTTGAGCCAATCAGAGAAGCCAAATTATGTCAATTTGCATACACATGTACATTAACTGTATATTTTTAGCCACACCACTGAGACCACTCACTGGGATCATCCGAAACTGACCGAATTGATGGAATCCCTGGCCGAACTGAATGACGTGCGTTTCTCGGCATACAGGACGGGAATGAAACTACGAACGCTGCAGAAACGGCTGTGTAGTATGTGCCCCGCCTTACTATCCACTGTCTTTCTTTTTTTTGTTTGTTCTCTGCATAATTCTGATCAGTTAGGTGACTGAAGGCTTTAATGTTCTATTTCAGTGGATTTTCTAAATCTAAACACAGCCGACGATGCTTTCGAACACCACGGTCTACGTGCTCAAAACGATCGACTCATCGACGTCTCCGAGGTGATAGGCGTGTTGACCACTTTGTATGACGGCATGGCTTCCGAAAACCCATCTCTAGTCAACGTCCCGCTTTGTACTGACCTCTGCCTCAACTGGTTACTCAATGTCTACGACAAGTAAGATGCCTTCTTAAATAGTGTGTAATTGAATGGGGACGTCATCATTCTCTTTTGCTTAAATATTTGTACGTATTTTCAAAACTTTCAATTATTTTGCAGTCAAAGTGCCGCCAAGGACCGGAGCATGATGATGAACACCCAGTTGGATGAAGCTCCAGTCCCTTGCAGCGCACGCACTGGTCAAATCAGGGTCCTCTCTTTCAAAGTTGGGCTAGTCGTCCTCTGCAGAGGGCATCTGGAAGACAAATTCCGATGTGAGTTAAACCGGCATCTTGTGCTCGAGCCACCAGCAGTAGCCTCGCTCTCGGACATATATTTTCATTTGATTTTTTTTTTCAGATCTATTTCGATTGATTGCCGACAACAACGGTTTTGTCGATCAACGGAAGCTCGCCCTTCTGCTGCACGACTGCTTGCAGATTCCAAAGCAGTTGGGCGAAATTGCGGCCTTCGGCGGAAGCAATATCGAACCTAGTGTACGGAGCTGCTTTGAGCGTGCCGGTAACAAGAGCGAGATCCAGGCCCCTCACTTCCTCAATTGGATGCAGCACGAGCCACAATCCATGGTGTGGCTACCCGTCTTGCACCGTATGGCCGTTGCCGAAAGTGCCAAGCATCAAGCCAAGTGCAACATTTGCAAGGAGTATCCAATTGTCGGGTTAAGGTAAACTATGTGCGATTGCATTTTTATCCGTTTTGAAAAACTATGAAACAGAAAAATTTTTAAAAAATGGTTTATCATTACATTAATATGGTTTAGTTTTGATATGTGTGTGTAATATTGAATCTTGTTCAGAAATGCTGAAAATATTATCAAAAATTGTAAGGAAAAAATATTTTAAAGTGGGGTTGTTTTTTCAGGTATCGCTGCTTAAAGTGCTTCAATTTTGACATATGCCAAAATTGCTTCTTTTCTGGGCGAAAGGCCAAAAATCATAAACCGACTCATCCGATGCAAGAATATTGCTCAGCGGTGAGTATTTTTTCGATCGCCGATTAGTGCGTACAAACGAGTCGTAATCGGTGCAATCGATTTCATTCAGACGACATCTGGCGAAGACGTACGGGATTTCACGAGGATCGTTCGCAACAAGTTCAAGTCTAAGCGCTACTTTAAGAAGCATCCACGCCTGGGATATCTTCCGGTCCAATCGGTGCTAGAAGGGGACGACTTGGAGAGCCCTGCACCGTCTCCTCAGCCCACTTCTCCGACGCAGGACATGCATTCCCGACTGGAAATGTACGCCAGCCGCTTGGCCGAAGTGGAGCTCCGAGGAAGAAGCAGCTCGACGCCAGACTCGTACGTCTATTTTTTGCCCCGCGCAATCATTTTTTCTCCCGTTTTTATTTATTTTTTATTTTATTTTATTTTTTTTTATTTTCCTTTGTGTCTGGTGTCGTGATGGACATCATAGTTCTCTTTCCAGAAGTGAAGAAGAGCATCATCTCATTGCTCAGTACTGCCAGAGCCTCAACGGAGATGCCACCTTGCCCGTGGTGAGAATGGGCGCGGAGCTCTCTCGGTTTAAATACGAATTGAAATTGCCAGAATTTTAAAACCTTGCCAAATTGCAGCCGAGGAGTCCCGCACAGATCATGGTGGCCATCGACGCCGAACAGAGGGAAGAGCTGGAATCCATGATCCTCGAACTGGAGGAGGAAAACAAGACGTTGCAGGCCGAATACGACCGCCTGAGGGCATCGCAGCGCTCCAGACAGGGAGTCCCGCCCTTTTCGACGCAGGACGACGCTTATGTGCAGGCATGTCTGAGATCACGGGTGGATTTCGTGATAGGGTGAATTCGGTGAATTGCATTTCTGATTTCAAGTTTCCTCGATTTTCGTTTAGTCCCGAGACGCGGAAATGTTGGCAGAAGCCAGGCTCCTGCGGCAGCACAAGGGGCGGCTGGAGGCTAGAATGCAGATCCTGGAAGATCACAATCGCCAACTGGAAGCCCAACTTCAAAGGCTCAGGCAGCTATTGGAAGAGGTAAGTTCTTACAATTAAGTGTCCTTTCTCCAAAAGGGAACAAAGGGGTGGGCGAGTCCAGAAAAACAGAATTTTGTGTTGACGTAATTTATGCACGGCATCTAAGGAGAGACCAATGTTCAGGCCCGTCATTTCGGGGGAGGGGGGGCAGGGAGGAGAGATGCCCCCCTCCCCCCACTCATGTTTCTATAAAAACTGCATAACTCGGTTATTTCTGAAAATTTCGTTTTCAGATGGGAGATTTTTGCCCAATGTCCCTTCCCCCCTCTTTGCAAAATGTTTAAATGATGGTCCTGCCAATATTAAAAAGTATTCTGCCCTGGCAAAATTCTTGTTCCAAAATGGGGTTCCATGCTTGTGCATATTTCAGCAAACCAGGTGTGATTGGCACGTGCATAGAACCCTTATCAAGCAGGGACTGTTAAGAGGCCAAGTGCATACGGTATTTTTTTTTTTAAATTTGGCGCCCAAACGATGCTCAACGCCACCTGCAGTGCATGTGCTTGCTGGCTCGACGTCCAGCCAAATTGAAACGAACTTATTTGTGTTTGTGCTACAGTTTGTGACAATTTCGTCGTTTGTTACTGGTTTTTCAGCCCCCGAACTCTGGAAGTGCTTCTCAATCGGTTTCTCAACGGTCAACGCCTTTTGTTACTCCACACCATTCCCTTCCGAAAGCTTCTCACATCCCAGATGGACAACAGCAGGGTCATCTCAACGGGCACTCTTCTATGGAGTCAGGTAGGAAATTGCATCCATTACTTCATATTTTGCATTAATCCTGGCGTGGCATAAGTTGCGCTTTAGTAAAGCTTGGTGCTGGAGCTATGGCCTTGGTTAGACTAACGGTTTCGTTTAGTAGGCCTAATAAGGCGTTAGTACTGGTATTTGCCTTTGCACAAATCTAGTGTGTATTGTATTTGGATGTCGGTTTGCTAATGGTTTAATTTAGGCTTTGGTATGCTGAATCCTGATAGTGTAACCTAATAACATCCCGAATGCTTGTGCAGTAGTATATTTGCTGTCAAATGACTATCAACTGGTCGTAGTGAACTAGTGGTGTGTGTGTGTTTGTTTGGCTAATGGACACGATGTACAGTATGCCATTGTTTGTTACAGATTAGTAAGCCGTGTTAGTAAACGCGGTTTCCCGAAAATTCGGCAACTTTCGGGGGAAGATTAGAAACGTGGACTCGATGCGGATGTTTTCGGAGTTTGTGGAGGCGGACTCGGATCGCTCGGTCACGGAGCTTTCGAAGACAAATATTCATAGTTTGAATTTCACAAACTAAGTGGAGGGCCCTCCGAAGTGTCGTGGCCTCGTAAACTCTAATTTATCTACCTGATGGGCTCCCGTGTCCTGCTTTTGCTCGGTGAAGGGAACTTTTGTAACTGTTAGCTCTAGCTAGATGAGTCCACGTTTTACTAATTTAACCCCTCGAAATTGCTCGGGTTTTCGGGAGTAGACAATGCTAAAAACAGGTTAGGGGCTTGCATACTTGGTTTCAAGACTTTTTTATTTGGACTGTGGGGGCCTGTTATATGGCAGCATCAGTATTAGTGCTGCTGGAATACTGGATAACTGACCGTAGGTCTGAAAATTTTTGAAACAGATTCAAAGGGCCTGCACATTTTTACAACAATATTATTGGAATATGCACCTGTTTTCGTTTATGCATGGTTTACTTGCTCGATGTGGCTTGCAGTAGTACTTTATTCGTTACTGGAGGTTTTTGCCCTCCTGGCATGGCTTTCACATGGTGTCGTAATAGTCGGGATATCGTTCAAACCTTTGGCACTCTCGAGTGTAGTTGTGGCATCCCCGAATCCTTCCGCACGCTTGGTTCCTCCCCTCACTGCTTGCAGTTTCTCCTCAAGTAATTTGGGGTATCGTAGCAATTTTTTGTCTTTGGGGCCTAATTCCGTCCTCCGTGCTCGCATTCTAGCCCTTCGAAGGGCCGACGTGACGAGGACTTCCAGCTTGGAGGGGGGCCCTGTGGAAAGCACCGGGATGAAGGGACTCAATTCCACGGACAAACTGCAATCCAGTGCCAATAATGTAAACGTGGGAAACCTGTTGCACATGGCGGACAATCTCGGCAAGGCCGTGGGCACGCTGGTCACCGTCATGACCGACGACGAACTGGGCAGCGGCAGCGACGAGGACGAGAGACATACCAGTCTCAAGTGAAATAATCCTCCAGAATCGAGGCCAATTTTTTTAAGAAAAAAAATTAAAATTTCATTCTTCTTTCCAAAAGGAGTAACGTAACCATATCACCGTATCGAAGCTTCGCATGTGGCCATTTTTTTTTGTTTGTTTTTAATCATGTCGAAACACGTACTTTACGAGAGATCTGACAAACTTTCTAGTTAAGTGGGGGAGAAAGTGAAAGCTGTAAGATAAAACGCAATTTGATCAAAGGATTATTAGTCTTAATATAAAATTATTATATATACATATATATATTCATGCAATTTACGCATATACCGTACTTCATCACTGTAGAGAAAAAAACAACCTCATATTTGTACATGTCTCCTTAAACTCATTTTTTCCCCCTGGTTTTTCACAAATGAAGTCCGATGCGATGCTTTTTCGTGCTTTACTAACTTACCCGTCTTCCTTCAAATTCAACTGTTAAACAGGGGATCCGGTGTTGAAAGTACATTTTATTTCTCGTATTTTTAAACCCACAATGTTTTCATTCGAGCTTGTATCGTCTGGCTTTGGTTAAATCGAAAATTATTGCGAGTAGCGGCTGGGATAGGTTTTAAGAAGTCCCTAATTGCAGGAGTTTTTTTTCTCTCTTTTGACCGGGGTTTAGATATTGTACTTTTTGAGATTATTAATTTTTTATTTTTTATTTTAGAGTTATTTTTTGCTGCATTTTTCTGGGAATTCTGGCCTGAACCTGGTGATTTGAGTGCGGTGTCTGGGGCTGTTGGGCTCAATTTGGTTTGGCTGCCAACATTAATCAAATGAAATGAGTTTAATATTTTGATAGTTACCGTACCTTTCCTAGTGTTTGCAAATGCTGGTTCCAACATGCTGAAAAATGTTGGTCAATGTAATGAATGTTAGAAAAAGTTTTGTTAATTTTGGTAACCTAATGTTGGTAGCCTACCTGTGGGAAATTGCAAATTTCATAGGGATACTGGTTTATGATGGTTATGAAAAACCGAAAGAAAGGGACTTTCGTTTAATAAATATTTTAGTCTAAATTTTAATGCATTTTTTTTTAAGTTCAAGAATTTTCAATTTAAACCCTAGAAAAGAACAAAAATTAAAGACATAGTCGGAATTCGAACCACGAACCTTCGGATTTCAAATTGAAATTTATCATATAGGTTGTATAGTGAACTAGATAATTCAAAAAGCCTGGAGCAATTGAAAAACTAAGATTAATACCCGCTTATAGTCTGGCAACTGCCCGGCGTATTACAAAGTTGCAATTTCCAAAGCTTGAAAAAGCATTCAAATCCAGTTAATTACACAGCAAGAAGGCGCAGTTACCTTGCAATTACATTGCTGGGAACTGGAGAAAAATTGTGCTGTTCAGTTTACTCTTTTATTGAACGGATAAATTGCATAAGAAATTGGGGAGAAACAGCTACTTGGTACGAAAGTTGGGCATTCATAATAGACGTTGTTTCAGTGGCCGCACTCAAAAATCTAGGGTTCAGGCCGGACTTCTTATGGGAATCTGGGCAGAATCAATGGGAGACACACATGTATTAAACCGTTTTTAATTGCAAATGAAATTGCAGAAATGTAAATTTTTAGTGTTAAGTTAGGCTTTGTACGAGGCATGAAACTTGTTTCCGTCCAATTTCTTTTTTTATGACTAGGACTAGGCTATAGTGAGTGTGAAACATGTTGCTATGCGGCCTACGCCCCTGACTGGAAAAAAAAGTTATCCATCCATTTTATTTAGCCAGGCCTTTTTATTTTTATCCGAGGAAAAAACTACCCAAAGATGAACTTTATACAGATTGAATGGGGTTATAAGTTAATGTTTACGAGCTAGTTTGAAGCGCTCAGCGCTCGGGATAAGTTACGAATACTCAGTATATATTTCCAATGGCAGGGGGTATTAATTGAGAAGGACATGTTTTCTGAAGTACTTTTTTAAAAGTTTAAATTACATCTTCTAAAGATTCTGTTTATAAGGGAAAGATAAATTCCTCCCCCCCCCCCACCCCAACAAACAAAATTTACCGAACAGGGTATTTGGGAGAGAGAATACATTCCCCCAAAAGTTTACAATCATGTTCGGCTTAGTTATTTAATTAAAAATTAAATCAAAACGTAAGTGCTCTGGTAAAAGCTTTTGTTTCACTCCACAAGTTCTGAGCTCCTTGCCTTCCCAGCATGCATCGCTTCTCTCATTGAATGGGTTCTTTTTAACTGCTCTATGAGGGGAGCGATGCATGCTGGGAAGGCAATGAGTTCAGTGTATCTGACAGTTGGTTTAAACCAAATTTCTATACCTGAGAATTTGCTTTTTATAATTTATAATTATATAACTGGGCAGCACATGGATATGAAATTTTAGGGAATGTATTTTTTTCCAAAAAATCCTCATTTGGTAAAGTTTATTTTTTAGGCTGATGTTCCCCTTTTTTAAATTTTCTTGGTTGTATCTGGATAGCGAATTATACATCGCTTGACCGTGGGTATATCATTGGGCATTGGGCAATTTCTAAATCGTCATTGACCCGTTAATTACGAAATTGTGAAACATATCAGAATGACCGAGTGTCAATTTCAAAAATATGAAATAAGTTGCAATTTCACAAATAATAATTTCCTGCCAGTCCTATAATTATGTACGTTATGTTATTAATGAAATCCGTTCATATTCTAGCATTATAAATATAGTGTATGAAATACATGTAGGCCTACACATCATATAAGGAGACTTTGCATATCATTATATAAACAAGAGCCCTGCCCCCCCCCCTTCCCCCGTTCCCCCCACTCTTTCCCATCCCCCAATGGTGTTATTAAGCCCCTCCCCCCCTCATTTGTTAATTATCCTCTATAATTATTATCGTGGCAAATATCCCATCACTGTGATTCTTATTGCCTAAATAGGCTTTGATTGTTGTCTATTTGGATTTTTCTACATTTTTCATCACAATTTGTATGAAGGATTAAAATCTGAAATCATGCTATTATCAAATTTCATGTCAGTACAGCTTTTTTATTTATTTTTTTTATATTTTTTTTTTGCATTGGACTCTACTGTGTAAAATACTTTCTGTCTGTGGAATTATGAAAATGTATTTTGCTGAATTAATCAATTGGGATTTTGTACCTGGATCCTTAATTAACCTGGGGAAGGGGGGGTCTTGCCCCTCTAAGACCCCCACATATATAACCGAATTTAACATAATTTTACTAAACTATAACGAAAATTCACCTAACACATATGAAGTAACATTAACCAGGGTGTCTGGCCGTCTGAAAAACCTGGAAAACCTGGAAATGTCATGGAAATCAGTATGGTCTGGAAATGTCAGGGAAATGTCATGGAAATTCAAT
>JAQIXP010005884.1:0-10035 GCA_034700285.1 Proteroiulus fuscus
ATATGTACCGTTAGTTAACATGGAGATTCCCATAGGAGCATGCATTTTTTAAAAGTGTGGACAGCCCCCTTAAGAAGTTCTGGTAGGGGGAATGGATTAAGGCTATGAGAAATGTTGGAACGTAATGAACTTGAACATTTTGGCTCTTAAATCCAATTTTGAAACAGCTAAAGGAATCATAAAATCCATATTTTTTATTCCAACAACTTCTGAGAATTTGTAAATAAGACTAACAGTAAATTAAATCTTTAATATATCTTACTCATAAAATCCTTAACGCGTAAAAGATAAATCCTGTTTTTCTTAATAGGGCCAGGATCTATAATGCAAAAACTCTTTAATTTATTGGGATACAAGCATCCCTGCAAATTTCAATTTGCCAACAAATTCCTGCCTTTATTCTTGGAAGTATGGCTTGATATTGAATTCTTAGATGAAACATGCACATTCCTTTTAACATGAAAGGAATTTAAATTGATTTTCATATTTTACAACTATTTTCTAAACGTTTATAACTATAGTCAGTCCCATAGCCAGCTCAGCAGAAATGGGGGCAAGCCCAAAAAATGGGGGGGAGCAAGGCCCGAAAAATGGGGGGCAAAACTTTTGTCTCATGGGGGGGGGGGGGCATGGCCACCCTATGCCCCCCCTGACTACGGGGCCCCTATAGTGCAATGGTGACTTGATTTTAGTAGGCCTATTTAAATTATATGACAGGGCTTTCACAACCTGGAAATACCTGGAATGTCAGGGGAATTTGCAGCATTTGAATTTATTCAAAAGGTTCCAAAACAATCCACTGAATAGTTCTCTCGTAATAAAATATTGTCAGGTGAGAAAAATGCATTGGTTAGCAAGTAACAGTGGACACATCATCCTGGTAATATGTTAATTAATGCATTTTTCTCACTCGTAATTATTTTATTATGCAAAATCTGCATAAGTTATATTGAAAGTTTATGTAGTGTATATTTTAATGCTTCCAAGAATTCTAGAACGAATTATCAAATGTCACAGGATAACTTTAGCATGAAAATCTATCTATGCATGGTTTGCCACTATTAGTATTAATGTTAAAGGGAAAGTCCCACCTTGTAGCAAGTAATATTTAAGTTGTACATACTTATTACAGATATGCATGATTGTGACAATAATAAGTACAGCAGAGTTTCCATATTGAAGAAATCATGACATTTGCAAAATACATGTTAGACGCCATTTTTCCATAGATTTCAGCAGACACTGGACGTTGGTAGCGCCCTCTAGGACATGCGTGTCTATTGGTTTCATGAGAGCTGATTACTTTTATCCGTTAGAGGGCACTACATACTGTCAGTAAAATGGCGCCTATTTGGACTTTATTATATTTTCATCAAAATCCATGTATTCAGGACATTTTATTTAATGATTGATGGACTCAAATCAAATTGCAATTTTCATGCCTTTTCTAATTTTTCATGTTCTTCTTCCTACAACCACCTTCTTTCAAAGTGGGACTTTCCCTTTAAATAAAAAAAAAATGAAAAGTTGTGGTTTTACTAAGAATCTGAATTTAATTATATCTGTATTTTGGAAAAGTATTCAAATAATTTTATTTTTAGTAAAAAATACCCTATACTATTTCAATATTTTGATAAAATGTCCAATATATTTTCTAAATATTGACCAGCTGTTTTCTATTTTTCAGCATATTACTATATATTGTGCCAGTGTGTGGTTAGGGTTAGTGTAAGTAATGTTTTTGAACCAAATCCAATTCCCTACAACTGCACTGCTGTCCAGTTAATCGTGTGAATAATAGCACATGTTCCTATTTCTTGACCACATTATGTTAACCCAAAAACAGTAAACCTATTTCGGTCCAGATTACCAAATCTGAAAAGCCATACTGCAGTCCCCACTGGAGAATCAGTAAACATCCGCAGTTTGGTCTTTTTTTTTCGCCCTGAAACTAATGTGATATGTAATCTCGTTTTATTGGAAATCTGATTACATTCTTTGGATTACACCAGGTCTTGCTTATAAAGGCGAGATTTTTTCCTGTTTGAACTAACTTTTCCCAAGATTGTCTTACATCTGTCCTGATGCCATCATCAAGTGTTTTGTTGCGGTCTTTAGTTGTTGACAACCAACCGGAAATCCAGTGGCAAAAACGCAAGTTTTTACTGCATTTTCCCTTTGGTGATTTAAAAATATAAAAGAGTCTGAATGATTGTCATTTAAATGTCCGCATTGGCAAGTTAAGCCAAGACATATCTGACAGACCGTGAAATTTCTTCAAGTGAAAAACCCGTAGAAAAGGCTTTAGCCCTTTATTTGAAATTCAAATTGAAACATTGAAATGGACAGTACGTTTGTGAGCAATGGGAAAAAGTGGATGTTTTTACATGTGTTAGGCCTATAGTCCAGAAACAATGAATTCTGAATGAATTGTATGGTTGGCCTACATTCTAACAAACAAGTCCATTTCATTGTATGCATTAATCCTCTTTCAAAAATAAAGCGACATCTGTGATAAATAGATTTCAACTAGAGCTTATCCTGTAATAAAATGGCGGTCTATATTATTTTCCATATATGTCGCATCTATAAAGAATATTAAATGGCCCAAAGTGGCCAAGCATTGTTTTTTTTTATCAAATGGTGCATTGTGGGAGTACTTCTAAAAGGAGAACATTGTGGGTTTTTGGTCAAATAATGCATTATGGGAGTACTTTTAAAAGGAGAGCATTGTGGGTTTATTAGTCAAATGGTGCATTATGGGAGTGCTGGAAATTCAATTTAACAATGACGTGGGATGGTGGGATAACCCCCCCTACCAAATGGCATCATGATATGCTGATCGTAGGGTACTGAGTTGAATTAGATTGAATTGAAAAAATAGAGCAATGTGGGTTTTTTGGTCTAATTGGTGCATTATGGGAGTATTTTTAAAAAGAGAGCATTGAGGGTTTTTTGGACAAATGGTGCAATATGGGAGCACTCCCATAATGCACCATTTGAAAAAGGTTTTCTGAATGGAATAACAAGCCGAAAACCACAAAGTTCTTGCTGATAAGTATGGAAGGTCAGTGAAAAAGCATTTAGTCATGGAAAGTCAAGGGGATTTATGAATGTGTATTTATTGTGTATTTCTACCCCTTCATTGAAGTAGACTGAATAAATACTTTGAAAAAGGAAATGTAAAGTAATGTTGAAATCTAAATGCATTGAAATGATGGGGAAAATTGATTTTGTCATTAAAAGTCAGGGAAAATTGGTTTTGTCAAAGAGCATCAAGGAAATCTTTTTTTTTTGTCTTAGAAATTAAAGAAAGGTAATTTAAAGAATGTAATGAAAAATGCAACGAGGGAACATTTTTATTTTGATCAGGGAAAGTATGGAAAACTGTTTTTATCAGGGCAAGTCAGGGAAAACTGTTTTGTCATGGAAATTCAAGGAATTATTTGTAATGAAAAATGCAATAAAGTAGGTGGGATATTTTTATTTTGGTCAGGGTAAATCAGAAAAGAACTTTTTGTGAGGGAATGTCAAGGAAAATTTGTTTGATATAGAAATTCAGGGAAGTAGTTGAAATGAAATTTAATGAAAAATACAATAAAATGTGATGGAATATTTTTATTTTGGTCATGGAAAGTCAGGAAAACCCCTTTTTTAATTTTAAGGTAAAGGAAATCTGCTTTTATCAGAAAAAAATCAGGGAAACCTGATTTTATCTTAGAAGTTCAGGAAATTATTTGAAATCACATTTCAAGGGAACATTATAATTTTGGTCAGGGAAAGTCAGGGAAAACTGGGTTTTTTTCATGGAAACTCAATGAATTCAGACGCAAAAATAGCTGAAGTATCATCCTTCTAGTTATATATTGACTTTTCATTTTTTAATAACATCAGTCTTATTTTAATAAGGCACACTTAATTAAAATGAAAATTTCGGGAAAAAAAGTGTTTTAATCTTTGAATTAAAACTGTGTAAATTTCGGGTTTTAAGCTAGACATGATTTCATATAAAATGACATTCATTAATCTCCAGTTCTATCCTGTGTAAACACACTTGATACGAATTTTGATCAATATTTTCATGTTTACATGTGATCCCAAATTAATCTTGACAGCTTGACCCTTTTCACATTTGACCAAATATCACTGCAGTCCCCTGATGGCAAAGTTAATAAATGGAGATTGACATTGCAAAATCTGTATTTATTGATAACAAACCGGATTCCCATCCCAATTGGCAACATAATGAAACATTTTTTGTTGGCATAATTCACCTTAACATGAACATTCAGAAAATTTATGGAAGTTAAAATGGGACTCTCCATAAAATTACTTTTGCATAGAACATTATTTTTACCCCCACTCTCTCCCATGTCTTGCCTTGCCACAATTTGGGAACAACTTCCTTCCCCCTACTCCCCTTCCTCCTTCCCCCCCCCCCCACCGTCCTGGAATTTGATTTTATAAAAACAAAATTTGCTGTAATCAGTCATTTGAGATTCTTGAAGAAATTCATTTTTCAGGTTTTTTTTAGTATTGCTGCAATAGTTTATTTGGCACAAACAGTTAAAGGGAAAGTCCCACTTTGTAACAAGTGATATTTAAGTTGTTCACACTTGCTATAGATATGAACTAAATACATGTTAGGCGCCATTTTTCCATAAATTTAAGCAGACTCTGAAAGTAGGTGGCGCGCTCTAGGACATTGCGTGTCTACATGATCTATGAGAGATGATACTTTTTATCCAGTAGAGGGTGCTACGTGCTGCCAGTAAAATGGCGCCTACTTGGGCTTTGTTTTTTCGACCAAATCCATGTATTCAGGACATTTCATTAATAGATTGGTGGGCTCAAATGAAATTGGAATTTCCATGAATTTTATAATTTTTTATATTCGTCTTCCTACAACCACCTTCTTTCAAAATGGGACTTTCCCTTTAACACTTATAAAATGCCAAAAATTGTCAAAAACCTCTTAAAGCTGTAATATTAAAATGCCAATAATGGCTCCACGTGTTGCACATGCTCAGCATCAAAATGAAAACATTAAATTCTAAAAAAATTTTTAAGAATCAAAGTGACGAATTTCTGTAGAAAAGTTACATGAATGTACTGCAGAAAATTTATCACGATTTCTGCAAAAAACTTACATTATTGTCCTGTAGAAAATTCATCACGATTTCTGCAGAAAATTTACATGAATGTACTGCAGAAAATTCATCACGATTTCTGCAGAAAATTTATCATGATTTCTGCAGAAAATTCATCACGATTTCTGCAGAAAATTTACATTATTGTCCTGTAGAAAATTCATCACGATTTCTGTAGAAAATTTACATGAATTTACTGCAGAAAATTTACATGAATGTACTGCAGAAAATTCATCACGATTTCTGCAGATCACATGTTTCTATGGAGACATGATATACTCGTAGAACAAAACTGTTTAGAAATAGAAAAGAACAAGAAGAAAAATATTCTTGTAAGCAGAAAGACTAGGTGGCGCCACGTTTGCAGTTTGCACATGCTCAATATCAAAGTGAAATTCTCCAGAAATGTTTTTCTGGATCAAAGTGACGAATTTCTGTAGAAAATTTACATTAAATGTCCTGCAGAAAGTACCTCACGTTTCTATAGAAACATTAGAAAATAAATGTTAGTTTTTTCCTGCAGAAATCTCATTCTGGATATCTACTTTTCACATGGATTGATTCATGCTTCTGTGGTTCACATGATTTATGATTTATGTCGTCTATACGAACTGGGATTATAATCCGATCGAATTTGGAAAAAGAAGCAGAGAATATGTAAATTTGATAGAATTCTGTTGGGAAAAAAAAAAATCTGCATCAGAAAAACCACTTTATATGCAATATGGATTATGGTGTCTATATAAGAGAAGAGCACATTGCGTGAAACATTGGATTATGCTTGAGAAATCCAATAATATTATCTTTTACAAAATTGTTGCACTTTTGAACCCGGTGCTATTTCATGGAAAATTGAGATTACAATTTTGAAAGAATATTCTAATGCTTTTTCCATGGATACAAAAAGCATTCTGTAAGCTTTAGCTTATTATGCTAATTATGTTTTATACGGAAAATAATTAGCTTGCGAGATATTCAAAGCAAATCTTAACCTGTTCAGAAATATTTTTTTTTTGCAAAATGTTTTAAAAGCTATTTTGAGGAGTTAGCATATTGTCATTAAATTTGCAACTATAGGATAGTTTTTATGAAATTGTTCAAAAGGATTTTTCAAACCCTGTATTTACTCAATGCAGATTAAATATTTACGTGAGCAAAATTATGTAAATTTTTAATGTTAGTTGTTGTGGATTTTTGCTTTCAGTGGGAAAATGTAGAGAAAATCGATATTGAGGAAATCTTAGCTAGTCTGAGTAATGAAAATATTTGTATATTTTCGTTTCAAATCAGAAATTTGGATTTGTAGAAAAAATTGAACTTAATCGTGCATCTTTTCAGTATCCAGCATTAACATATACATGTATATTTAATTGTAAGTTTAAAAATAATTATTTTCTTTTTCAGGTTGTATCAGATGCGATGTTGGCCGAATTGAAGGAATGTTTCATGGAAGCCTATGATGACAATCAAGATGGTAGAATTGAAATAAGAGAGGTATATTAGTTTTTTTAAACAAATTTTCAAATATCTGCAAACCATATATTCATACTTCAACTGAGCACCCAATACAATCAGGATATATCATGATGCCATTTGGTAGGTGATTGTCCCACTAACAGGAGGAAAGTCCCACGTCTGTAGTGAATTAAAAAATATCGTTGTTAATTAAATTCCTAACAATTTTGAACTACTTTAGGAGGATTATTCTAATGTATTATAGAACTTATAAGAAAAAGAACCAATAATAAGCATCCGTTCTAGCACAAATTCATTTAGAGGATTAAAGTGAACATGCCTACCTCTAGCGTTAGTATTAGGCTTAAAGATATCAGAAAGTAAATTTAAATTACATGGCAAAGTAAACCTTTCGAACAAACCCATGCTTCAGTCTTCCCTTCGAGATCACAATAGAATGTAGCATTCTACAAATCTATCATCTCTATATTGGATCATTTCAATGGGCTGTTTATGAGTTATTTTGTATGGATTCCAAACTAGCACAGTATTCTAGAAGGGGCTTCACCAATGTTTTATAACATGTTTTTTTAACTATTGAAGGGCAATTCCTAAAATATTCTTTGAACAAATCTCATTAGTTGGTTTGCATTACCCAACATCTTAGCGATTTGCTCATCCCACAGAAATTGTTAGTAATGTGAAATCCTAGGTAGATTGTATTTGGGTAATGTTTTAATTCTTTATGGAGAAATACACATAACTAGACAATATTTCTTAATTAAAGGGAAAATCCCACTTTGAAAGAAGTGTGTTGTAGGAATAAGAGCATAAAAAATTAGAAAAGGCATGGAAATTGCGATTTGATTTGAGCCCACTAATCAATATAATAAAATGTCATGAATACATGGATTTTTTTGATAATTCAAAGCTCAAATAGGCGCCATTTTACTGACAGTATGTAGCACCCTCTACTGGACAAAAGGCATCAGCTCTTATGAAACACGTGTCCTAGAGGGCACCACCAACTGTCAGTGTCTGCTGAATCATGTCGTGATTTCTTCAATATTTTTCTAGAACAACTGTATTGAAGAGCCGTAAACATTTTTAAATGATTTTTCCCCTTCAAAAATGAGAAAAAGAGTTGCTAATGTTTGATGGGATGAACAAGTTTTGTTTTTTAGTTTCCAAATATTGGCAATACACTCAACTTCCATTGGGATTATAACTAAACCGATTTTCTAGGTTTATGTCCAAATGCTTTTAACTTGTTACTCGACTGAAATTTGCTGAAAAGCAATCTATCCTAATACAATTTTACTGCCAAACCGATTTGATGGGGCCATCATAAATGTGACACAACTCGTCTGGTTTCATCTTTTCCCAAATTATTTTCCACGGAATTCTTATTGATGCAATTCCCAATGAGAATTCCATATTTATGAGCATTTTTGACAGCTTTTGCCTTTTTTGGTGGCTTTCTTGGTTTTTTTCTTCACTCCAGAGGAAACAGTTATCAGGAATCAAAATTGAATTTATGCTGCTTTCCATTTTTCAGCAATTTTTCACTTTTTCTGCTTAAGTTGTCAGAAAGTTGAAACGATTCAGTTACCATTGTACTGTTTTATGTTTCTGAACTATAAGCATTATATGTGTTTATGGTCCCAAATACTTCTGCCCCTTAACCCCCCCATATGTTGTGATTTAATGATTTAAGCAAATTTTTTTGGCAGTGAATTCCCATGGTAAGCCTTTGATCACTGCAATGGCTTTGCTATAATCGATTTTGCTAGTATCGAATCCACAAAATGTTTCCTCTTACTCTAATTTCTTCTATTCAAAGCCTGGGGCGCCATCTCGTGGTTAATCATGCAGACATTTATTGTTGGCATCGTATAAATTGTGCTTTATTACAGAGTTCGTAGATAAGTTAACAGAAAAGTCAGGAAAAGGAAAGTCAAGGAAAATCTCAATATAGCAAAGAAAATATGGGAAATTTAACATATTCCGACGTTTTTCTGAGATATGTTTTCTCTTGAGAGTTATTATTTGTACATTGATTGTAGTGAAAGATTTAGAGAAAGTGGTTAGATTTTCTCATTTTATCGTAAAAATATGCTAAATTTTTATTTGTAAATTTAGATAGTGGCACAGAGATATTTAAAGAGACTGGATAGGAAGTTTACCAGAGAATAAATGCAGCAGTTTCAGCCATGGTATAGACTTCTATGCTTTTGCCATCGTTAAAAATTAATTTAAAAATATATCCGAGGAAAACAACCGTGGAAAATGTTTTTCAAGTGCTCTTTTACAACGAAAACTTTTAATTTATTTTATTTTGAACTTTTACAAAAGCGCTAGGGAATCATGAATTAGCGGTCACACTGCTCGATTTTGCTCTACACCATGGCTGACAAATTTTACCATGAAATTTCCTATCCAGTCTCTTTAATTAAATATCTCTGAGTGCATCATTGGCATGATGCAATTTTCAACTTGTCAACAAGTATTCAAAAAGATGGTACATTTTTATTTGAATTTGCCAAATTTTCCAAATTATACTAATGAATAACAATTTTCCAAATGATGCTAATGAATGGCAAATTAGTTTTTTTAATTTTCTATAAGTACATATATTTGAAAAAGTCAAGGAAATTTGTGAAAATAAAATAAATAAAACTTGGAAAAAAAATGTCAGAAAATTTTAAGGGAATTTGAAAATTTCATTTATGGGGATACCCTTATCTTGGGGATTCTTGTGATCCGAGGGCAAGGGTGAAAGTGTAAACAAATAAGGGCCAGGGGGAGTTAACTGTGTTACATAATTTATGGATGGCCCCCTGTGTATCTGCATACAGTTTTAAGTGACATTACCAAAAAGCATGGTAAAATGGGGAATTTGAAAAATGAATTCAGTGTATTCTAGTAGTCTTTAGAGAGCTGAACTCACTGACTGTAATGTAGTTTTCTCCAAAATATATACCGAATTTTATTTTAAAGCTTTCCATTTTAGAACCTTAAAATGGGATATTTCTCACCATTATTATGGCTTAAGAGTCTTTCTAAATAGCTTTTTCCATATAAATATCTCCATTGATTGATTATCCCTTCTATTGAGAGATGTTTCTTCTTTTAAATCTTCTTTATAAATTCCTTCAGGAAATAAGCCTATATTTACACAGCTGAAAAATAGATGTAAAATGGATTTTAAAGCCTTTTATATACTGTATATAAACATTTCTGTTGAGTTCAACTGGATTATTCATCTTGATTTTCCAAATAAGAAAAAAAAACCTGCATTTATTTGATTACAGAAAAGCTACCATGGAATGCTAAAAACTATTAGGCGAATTTTCTTAAAGGGACAGTCTCACTTTGAAACAAGTTGATTTTAATAAAAAGAGCGTGAAAAATTATAATTAAAATGGAA
>JAQIXP010005885.1:0-10035 GCA_034700285.1 Proteroiulus fuscus
TAACTACATTCAGAATGCATGTGACGTCATAATCATGCATCCGTTTTTAGTAAAATTAATAATCTTTGAATAAAATCGAACCCCATTGTTGAACTTTCACCCGTTCTTGAGTGGTTTCAGTTTGAAGAAAACAAATTTAACATGGAAATTCCCATAGAGGCATGCTCTAAAAAGTGTGGACAGCCCCCTTAATACTATTTTAGAATATATGATTATGGGCAGTTTGGTTAAAAGTAGCCTATAGATCACTACAAATTAAAGGGACAGTCCCACCTTACCTCAAGCATTTTTTGCAAGAAAAAGGGGAAAAACAAGAAGAGCATAGAAATTGCAATTTAATTTATTATTACTATTCAATAGATTAATTTTGAAACAAGCCAATGCAATGTGGACAAAAATCTCGATGGTTCCTATTGCTGTTGTTTCCGTGATACTTTCACATTCCTTACATGTTGTCAGTGGCCAGAAAAAAAAAAAGGCCTTGCTGCATGGTCAACAATTTCAATGGAAAATACGATCATTTTCGGTACCTTGCAATTCCACGTATAACCCTAATATTTATGGGTGGAGCCAACTACACACAATATGCTTATACCATTTAACATATGCTTTTTTTTTGCATGCATAAAATATGATGGGTGGTGTGCTGCCATGGTAACAATGAAAAAAGGGGGAAGTATTGGACAAAGGTGAAAATAATGCAAGTCTGAAAAACGTGTTACTGTATAGCCTACTGTGTGATATTTGGTATGGATACATAATGGTATTTATGGACTGGATTCAAATCTCAAAAGCACGAATCCAACGTTTTCATTTACTGTATGTACTTGAGCTGAAAATGCAGGAAATGAATCAAATGACCAGCCACAGCATTAGAAAATAATAATTGCGATTTTGGGAAGTGATCTGGCCGGGATTTCCCCTTGTGTTGCATTTAAAAGGGACAGTCCCACCTTACCTTAAGCATTTTTTTCAAGAAAGAGGGGGGAAAACAAGAAGAGTTGAGAAATTGAACTTTAATCTATAATTACCATTCCATAGTTATTAATTTTGAAACATGCCAATGTGGACAAAAATCTTGATGGAAGTCATTTTGTCAATCCCTCTAGTAATAAACTTGATGGTGTACAAGTTTTTTGTTAACAGAAAATGCCCATAACTATTCCATAGCGATAAAGCGAAGCCAACTTGAACCCGGCCCCCTTTGCACGCAGCGCCATTCTGCCTGAGTGGGGGACTATTATAAAAATGGCGCTTATCATCTATTTTGGAAACATCGTGATTTCTGTATTAAAGTATACTGCAACTATTAATAATTAAGATGCCTTCTTTTGTTTTTAATAATCTTAATTTTAAGATTCATTTAACACATAGTGGGACTCATAATGGTGGGACTGTCCCTATTTAACTGGATTCCTATTGGCCTTTTAAAGGAATTTTGAAACTCAATGCATTTAACCATGGCTGCAGATCACTCTTCATGAATGATGGGGGGGGGGGGAGTTAATTCTATTGGGGGCCCAATGTTTTACGACCCATCTTATAAGTTCAAAGGCCCACAGCAAGAAGAAAATGAAAATATTGGGGGGGGGGGAGGGGAGGATCAAATTCCCCCCCATGATCTGCGACCCTGCATTTAACGCAGGTAAACTGTGGGTACACGTTACCAGTAAGTCCAACACAAATAATTATTTGGTTGTCTGACAATGGCCATGCACACACCAGACAGAATAATTTTGAATGCGTGATATATTCCACATTGCCTGGAATAATAAGTAGGCCTAATATAATTTTTTTAACAAAAAAATTCTTTAACGTGTTTCACGCCTCTTCTAGTAGGCGCTAGATAACGGTAGCCTGGTAGGCCTAAGCTATATAAATGTTAAAATATGTTAATCAGGAAACTTCATAAATCACAAGATAAATTAAATAAATTTAGAATAAGGATGGCTACAGTTACACTAAATAAACTTCTAAAGCATAAATCTAGTATAGCGGATCTAGAAAATATCCATGTGTGTGTGGGGGGGGGAGGGAAAGGGGGAACTGAAAGGGGCCTTTGAGGGTGAATGAAAAATAATCCCCCACCTTCCTTTCCCAAATTCGCCCCTTACATAATCGTGTAAATTTAACACAACATTTCAATGCATTATTCAAATTTGACATTAAAAATGCTTGCCAAAAGAATTACGTTTATATTTTGTTTTCCCTGTTTCCCAGAACTCGTGGTATTTTTTTACGTTTAAGCCGATTAAAACGAAATGTGATGACATGTTAACGAAAAGTGTTGCAAAATTGATTAAGTGTTGATGAAATTAGAATAGTTAAAGGGGAATATCCCACCAAAAACACCTTTTACAAGCAAGCAAAAATGCAGTAAATAGACAAAATGGTATTTGCTTTGAAACTGTAAAAGACGTCATGAGGCAGCGTCTTCAATCATGAACAATAATTTTAAAACCAAAAGAAAAATTTTTCTTTTCTAAACCACAAAGCACATATTTCTTACGAATTCAAAAAAGTTTTCCCAGCATGGGTTTCTCTCATGGGGAAAAAGATAAATCATTACACAAATATCTAATGATATGAAATGATTTATGATAAGGTCTCTAAATATCAGTACTTATCCGAGAAGCTAGTATACTGATATAGAACTTGTAGATCACTATATACTCTGTTGACTCTTGATGCATTTAAACTTCTGTTTATTGTCAGTGCTAATCACTATATTCAGTGAGCTTCGTGTACAGTGATTTGTTGAATTTCCTGTATAATTAAGCACATTTCCCCTCAAATGTAGGTTTATTATTTGAATTTTTGCCAAAATCATGGAAAATATAATAAGAATTTTGCAGGATTTTTCAAAATGACAAGATTTTAAAACAATTTTTGGTGCAAATTTTGGCCCAAGCAATTTGCTGTATAATAAATGACATTTTTTCCAAAATAAATATTGATGGAATTTTTGCCAAAAATCATGAAAATATAATAACAATCTCGCAGGACATTTTTCAAATGACTAGATTTTAGGACAATCACTTTTTTGGTGAGATTTTTGGCCCAATTTGCTGTATAATAAGGGACATTTTACCTAAAATGTTTAGGAATATTATTGGAATTTTTGCCGAAATCATGGAAATATAATAAGTATTTTGCAAGATTTTTTTTCAAATGACAAGATTTTAAGAATTTTTGGTGCAATTTTTGACCCAATTTACTGCATAATAAAGGACATTTTCACAAAAATATAGAGATATTGATGATTTTTTTGCCAAAATCCATCTTATTTCAATAATAAGAATCTTCAAGGACATTTTTCAAATGACTAGATTTTAGGACAATAATTTTTTGGTGAGATTTTGGCTCTTATTTGCTGCATAATAAGGGACATTTTACCTAAAATGTAGGAATATTATTGGAATTTTTGCCAAAATCGTTAAAATATAATGGAAATTTTGCATTTACACAAAATGTAAAAACAAAGTAATATAATTAAGAAAACTGTATTTCTGTATAAATGTTACCGAATATAATTTATTAAATTTAAAACTTACTTACGTTCAGTTTTTCACTACCCAAATGCACTCCGATAATATTGAAATATTGACTTACCTAAAAAGAGAGAAAAAAATAATTAGAAATGTGAATGAATTTTATCAACAAATACAAATGTACAGTTTCTGATTATAATCGGCTTATAAGGTATCAGTGATCTTCGCACAATATTTACAAAAAAATAAAGTTTTTTGAATTTGAAATTTATCAGAGTATTTCCAATAAAATGGTTGTTAAATTTTGGGAAATGCATATATTTTTTCACTAAAATTTTCTTAGAAAACTATTTTTTTTAAGGGTGATCTACCCTTTTAATACATCGATAAATGTATCCTGTGTTCAATATTAATCTTCAAATAAATCAAATTTATTTTCTTTGTATACCTTATTAACATACAAATTGAAATCCAAACAAAAATAAATAAACAAATACTAGAAAAAAATGAAACAGAAATCCATGTTTTTTAAATTTATAAAACATTGTTAAGATGAACAATTGAAACTATAATAGCTTTTCTTGTCTTCATAAATGTATTCAAGTTGATTTATAATGAAGAATATTTTTATGGTCTATAAAATAAACCGTATTAGCAAGATAGATAATAAAATGAATTTTTATTATGACATGTTTAAAAAGCAAATAACTTATTCCATTTTTTTTATTTCAACTTCTAATTTGTCGAATTTGAAGTGTCAACAAATTGTAACATTTCTCATTTATTAAGTATCCAATGAATCATTGATATACACACATTGATAAACCAAATGTGAATATAGGGAATAATTGGGCAAGTTTTGGGGCCATTTTGACTTGTTTTTCAGTAACTGCATCGGTTGTTTTGTAAGTAAACTTGATAAAAATGCATTGCAGCATTGGATAACAAATCACTAATGCTATCCAGTGCATTTTTATCAATGTACAAGTATACTCATAGGTCCTTCTACCACTATGAATAAGAGAAACCCGAAGATAAAAGTCCAAGATTTCATAGAAAAGATCAGGCATATTTTGGCGTTGTTACCTGCATGGTCATAGGGCCTACGCTGTAGTCATCCAGTTTACAAGTAGTTTTTAACGCCATCATAACCCAAATGCGAAAATACAAAAGCGCTGCTCTCCATAATTTCTGTGATCTCATTTGGTAGGCCTACTCTACCTAGTGAGGCAGATCACGAGTGAGTAACCCTTGTAATCTTACCCAGCATCGTTATCCAACATGCTAAAACAGCAGACGCTACATCAAAAACGCTTCAGGTTCAGACCCTGTGACGAAATGGTAACAAGGTCATATCGCCAAAATACGCCAGCAAAGACACCAATTTTTTTAAATCGTCATTTTATGTACCAAAATCTCAGAAAATTTTCGCCATTTTTTCTATATGCATAGAAGAATGTAAATCTAAATTTGACTGCTTTCAATGGTGACAATTTCTCCTATTACTAACAGATGGCGCTAAAATTTATGAGATTTTACCATTCATGTAGGCCTATTCCTGAGATCAAGCAATATAAAGTGCTACCCACTACCAAATTAAGCTTCCTAAATTTCCATGTCAGTTGACTTTTAAGTGT
Source organism: Proteroiulus fuscus (assembly GCA_034700285.1). Lineage (NCBI taxonomy): Eukaryota > Metazoa > Arthropoda > Diplopoda > Julida > Blaniulidae > Proteroiulus > Proteroiulus fuscus. The sequence goes on from JAQIXP010005885.1 coordinate 5,129, forward strand.
TATAACTGCATTCAAATTTATATTGAGAAATACATTTCGAAATGCATTTCTAATGGCTCAGTCTACATGCATTACTTCTGAATGCAATGGGGGCATACGTAAAACATAATGGCTTCCAAAAAGAGGCGTGTTCTTTGTGTCACCATGACAAAAATATTTTGTTGTCAGCCTGACAAATGAAAATAATTATATCTCAAAAATATAATTTTTTGGTACCTAGAATTTCCCATAATCCAACTTTCACCCCAAACTAACTGTTGCTTAGTGATAATTCCCTCGGTGCACACTCAAGCATAATGAGAGTGTAGGCGGTGGGGGGCTATTATGTAATCCTTCCCCACTGACCAAATTCTCCTCAATTGGAATAGCATGACCTTGTTGTTAGAAAAGGTCAAACGTATTATTAGTGAAAAATATAATACAGGCTTCTACCAAGTTTACCAAGTTTTGCTAGGAGACCTGAAGTTTTTTGTCCGGAGTGATTCTTAACAAATTCAATTTTGGTATTTAGAAGTAGGCTTATCATTAATGGAACTATCAAGTAGAACACAAGGTTGTCTCAGTCATCGCTTTCTGCAAGACATTTTGTTTCTTATTTATAGTTTAAAACCTTTTATGATTTTTAGGGTTGATCTTAGAAATACGAGGACACAATTTGGAAAGTTATAAAACGATTTCACAAGTAGTACCCGTGTTTCAATATAATTAAATTTGATAAAAATGCATTGGATAACATAATTATCCTACGCTAATGCTATCCTGTAGGGACCAGTGCATTTTTACAAGGTTTACTTAATACATCTTTGCATTAACTTTAACCTAATAATAAATTGTTGTATTAAATTTCCCTGACTTTTCTGATTTATTTGGCTATTTTGAGATTTTTCCTGACAAAATTGTTTTTCCCAGGTTTCCCCTGATTCATCAATAACAAAATTCCTTTTCTTTTACAGAATTCATTTTCCCAGACTTTCCATGATTTATCCCTGACAAAATTCCTTTTCCAAAATTTTCCCTGACAAAGTTCATTTTCCCTGATTGTCTCCTCACAAAACTCTTTTTTCCCCAAAATTTTTTTTCCTTCAAAATGTTACTTAACAAAATTTCTATTCCTTGAATTCCATTTTCAAAATTCCATTTCCCAAATTTTCCTTGCGAAAGTTGATTAATTTTCTTGGGTTTATCCTTTACAAAAGTCCTTTTTGCTTACAAGTTTTCCCCCCAAATTTTCCATGACAAAATTCATTTCCCCTGATTTATCCCTCACAAAATTCTTTTCTCCAGACTCCCTGAATTATCCCTGGCAAATTCTATTCCCCCAAATTTTTCCTGCAAAGTTCATTTTCCCTAACAAATTCCCCCCCAAATTTTACTACACAAAATTCCTATTCCTTAAATTTCCTTCTCAAAATTCCATTTCCCAAATTTTCCTTGCCAAAGTTTATTTTTTCTAGTTTATCCTTTACAAAACTCAATTTTTATCCCAAATTTTACCTTGCAAAATTCATTTTCCCAAAGTTTCCTTCTCAAAATTCCTTTTCCCAATTTTTTCCAGACAAAGTTCATTACCCCTGAGTTTATCCCTCACAAAATTCTATTCTTAAGACTCCCTGATTTATCCCTTACAAAAGTCCTTTTCCCTTACAAATTTTTATCCCAAATTTTACCTGACAAAATTCTTTTTTCCAAATTTTCCCTGACAAAGTTTATTTTTCCTGATTTATCCCATACAAATTCTTATCCCAAATTTTACCTGACAAAATTCCTTTTGCCAAATTTTCCCTGACAAAGTTTATTTTTCCTGATTTATCCCTTACAAAAGTCCTGTTCCCTTACAAATTTGTATCCCAAATTTAACCTAACAAAATTCCTATTCCCTTAGTTTCTTTAACAAAATTCTTTTTCCCAGATTTTAACTGACAAAATTCAGTTTCCTTGATTAAACCTCACAAAATTCATTTCCCTTACTTATCCTGATAAAATTCTTTTCCCTTATTTTCCCAGTAAGCAAGTATAGGCCTGACCCTATTTTACTGTTTTTCAATAGTTAAAGAAAAAAATTTATTAAAGGATTATTATTTCTTACTAAAGTTTAGTAAAATCTGGCATAAATAAACATGTATGCACGTCAGGATGAAATAGCCTCATGACATGTGATTAAATCTGACCATGCACCCACCCAATATGGCACATTGAATTCTGTGTATTTAGGCTAACTTTTGCTAATAGGTATTTACTGAACCGAGCTGTTTGTGTTTTCAACTTATGGCAGTTTTACTATACAACTTCAACCAATGATGTGAATAATTTTCTAATTAGAAAATTCACCATTTTCTGTAAATATGCTAGCTACGCTGTGGGTGTTGCATTTCGAGGCTTTGCCTTTCCTCACTTATATAATATGCATTTGCAAATAGACAAAATAATACAGTCAAGATAATCTGATATAGAATGGTGAAAATCCTCTTAAATTATACTATATGGATGATAAGAGAGGTAGGCCTAATGGCATATATGCTTTTCATTTTCATATAAAAGGGAGGACAATAATGCCACAATGCGAAAACAACAACTGTAAATAACATATATGAATTGTATTTAAATGAATTTTCTGTAAGTAATTTATAAGTGCAGTCGTGCCAGTGCATTAATATACACAACATGGTTTTGGTAAAAGGATTAAAAATTTACATAGTGAAATAGTTATGTATTTATCTAAGCCTAAAATGTGCATGTGCAGTACTTTGTATATACAAATACAGCAAAAGAGATTTTCATTAAATGTACATCAAATGTGCATTATTCACATGATTCATCCATGGTTAAGCCTACACAAGATTTCACAAATCAATTCTTCTTTCTAAGTTTAAAAAAAAACCATTTATTCTGATCCAGGACTAATTAATTATAATTCAACTACAGTTTAGCCCATACTAAAATGCTGACCATTCGCCATTTATAATGATTGCTAAGTGGTCCATAATAAGCTGACCACCGTAAAATTGTAAATTTGTAAGCATTTAAAGGTACAGTCCCACCTTACCTCAAGCATGTTTTGCAAGAAAGAGGGGGAAAAACAAGAATAGCTTATAATCGGTTCCAATAATTTTGGACCCTGGCTGCATAAGAAATACATGGGGACCAGGGTCCAAAGTTATTGGAACCGTTAATATAGAAATTAAAATTGAATTTATAATTACAGTTCAATATTTATTAATTTTGAAACATGCTAATTAATGTGGGCAAAAATCTCGATGGATGATAGTAGCCATCTTGAAAGTCATTTTGTCAATCCCACTAGTAATAAACTTGATGATGTACAAGTTTATACATAACATAGAATGTGCATAACTATTCCATAGGGATAAAGTGAAGCCAACTTGAACACTCCCTTGCGAGCAGCGCAGCGCCATTCTGCTTGTGTGGGGGACTATTATAAAAATAGCACCTATCATCTTTTTTGGATTTCTGAATTACGGTAAATCACCGTAGATGAACTGCCATTATTAATAATCTTAATTTTAAGACTCATTTGTCCAAAGTGGGACTGTCCCTTTTAATTATGAATTACAAACTGCAGAGAAAAACTATGTAAACATTGTAATTCTACCAGAAAAACTAATGTTGAGCTGCTCTAGGGGACATAAGCAGGACGGGGGTATATACTTCTATGGAGTGCTCAGGCTTTAAAAATGTTTGGGGGGGGGGGGCCTTGCTCCCATGGGCTCCCATAAGATCCCATGGGATGAATATAGCCCTTGAATTTCAAGGTTAGAAAAACACCCATTCTTTGCATTACATCCTCGTCTTTTTGCACCAGACATTTAAAGAGATTTTGTAAAAGGTAAAAGAACTTGTATCAGTCTTTGGGGCGTCTTGCTTATAATGTTGCTCAGCAGGATTCAGGAAGTAAAATGACGGCTTTTTTGTATCCTTTAATCCCAACGTTTGCCTACATGTTAAGCAAAATTCGCAGAAATTCACACAATCAAAAATGACTTTTAAGCATGTCAGAACTCTGGAGCCCTTTTCAGAAGGCTTAAAATGGGTTAAATGGCTATGGGGAATTGGCTTCGTGTGCTATTTTTTTTTTTTTTACAATTTTTATAATACAATTCTAACAGCCTGCTTCCTGGATGGATTTTAAGTTAAAAGAAAGTTTGGGGGCTAATAACCTAAAGTTTCGTTGAAAATACCAAATGTCAATTTTGGCAAAGGTCTGTACTGAAAGGGCTGTTTGCATCTAAACTGAACCATTAATTTTTTTAGCATGTAGAATGGGAAAAAGAGGAAGTTGTCCACATTTTATAGGAAATTATAGGATCATTTGAATACAGAAATACCAAGAAATTGGCAACCTTTCTTATTTTTGAATACCAATTTGCATTTCTTGTGTAGCAGCGTGGAGAAGGGGCCAGGGGGCCATCCATAAATTATGTAAAAACTTGGATTTACTCTTGGGTCAACTACATAAATCATGGGATTTCACTCTCGACTTGCAAAGCTCATCGATTTGGGGGACCCATAGTCCCTTTGGCCCCCTGGGTTGATCCGCCCTTGGGTGAATCTAGCGGAATGATTGGGGGCGGGGGTCATTTATATAATTGGTAAGCGAATCTAGTCCACATCCAGGGCGGTATGGGGTCAGAGGGTATCACCCTAGATGTGTAAAGCTCATCGATTTGGGGGAGCCATGCCCCCCTGGCTGGATCCACCCATCGATATTAGGCGTGTTTTGGCGTTATTAGTTTGTACGTACCTGGTCTTAAGCTGTTGTCATCCAGATTACAACTAGTTCTTAACTGTATCATAGAATACAAACAAAACGCAAATAGGCGTGTTTTGGCGTTATTACCCTGTCATACGCTGTAGTTATCCAGTTTACAAGTAGTTCTTAACTCTATCAT
>JAQIXP010005886.1:0-10035 GCA_034700285.1 Proteroiulus fuscus
TTTCTTCCCTCTCATCCCTTGTTTTCTTCCCTCTCATCCCTTGTTTTCTTCCCTCTCATCCCTTGTTTTCTTCCCTCATCCCTACTTTTCTTCCCTCATCACTACTTTTCTTCCCTCATCACTACTTTTCTTCCCTCATCTCTAGTTTTCTTCCCTCATCTCTAGTTTTCTTCCCTCATCTCTAGTTTTCTTCCCTCATTCCTAGTTTTCTTCCCTCATCCCTAGTTATCTTCCCACATCCCTATAGTTTTCTTCCCTCATTCCCAATTTTCTTCCCTCATCCCTAATTTTCTTCCCTCATCCCTATGTTTCTTCCCTCATCCCTAGTTTTCTTTCTTCATTCCTAATTTTCTTCTCTCATCCCTAGTTTTCTTTTTCATCCCTAGTTTTCTTTTTCATCCCTAGTTTTCTTTTTCATCCCTAGTTTTTTCCCTCTAATGAGTAATTCATTGTTATCTTCCCTTCCCCCAATCATCCCTTCCTTTTTTCCAAATCATTCTTTGCTTTCTTCTATATTTGGTTGATCATTCCCTCCTTTCCTTATATTCCTATACATTCCTTATATTTAATTCCCCATTAGGCTTTCCCAATTTCATTTTGATTGCATTCCCTACTTGTTTCCCATGCAGTTGTACTTCTGTCCGGCCACCTAATTCTCCACTATTCCCCCATTCATCCCTAGAAATGCCTAACATGTTCCCTAACTTCCTCACTCCAAATTTCGCTCATTGGATTTACATCATTCATCATCATGTATATTATTTAATTCCTGTTCATTATTTATGAACTCACATATTATTCTGGGTGTAGATATAGTCATTTGAAAACTGACCTACATGCAATTTTGCATTTAACATTAAAATATAAACAATATGCACGCAAATACTCTATCATTGAAAAATCATTTAAAAGCTTTGCCCTTCTAAATGACCTTAAGTATAAATTAGGTTTAATTAATGAACAATATTTTTAGATTTAGTACACTTTTAGGCTACGTGCAAGCACGCACACCAGGGCCATTTATGTTTACTTGCATTGTCTTTATTGGTAATTTGTTAATATAGACCTGGTAATTAAACTCTAATTAAAAAATTAATAGTATATGCAGAAGGACTTGTTTGGATGACCAACAGGATGAAGTTTAGTTATGCTGTTTTGGTGCAGGTGGCCAATATGACATTTGTGATGTAAAATGGTCATTAGGCCTATGGCGAGACTAATTGCATTTATAATTTTTTGATAAGTTGTAATTATAATTGTAGCTTTTTGGCTAGCACATATTCATAGAAATGTATTCTTGTAATTAATTTGTCGGCACTTTTACTGTTAAGTCTGACCAAATTACGACTACAAATGGAAACATGAAGTAATTATTATTTATACTGAAAAACAACAGTTTATAGTTGAATTAATTATAGTTTTAAAATTAGTCTTGTTAACTTGAAAATATCAGGTTTTTTTGCAAAATGCACGAGTCAAGGAAAAAATAAATGAAAATATAATTGGTTTTAGGGAAAATTTGTTGGAAAATGAAAGTGATTTTGAAATGTTTTGAAAATTTGCATTACTGAATTAAATTAATGGAAAATAATGGAATAAAAACCTTGCGATTTTTTTTTTGTCTGGAAATTTTAAGGAGATGGTAGGAAGACTTATTAAATATGCAATATGTACTTTTTTTCAAAATATAGAAAAGTCAGGGAAATTTGAAGTTATGACCAAATTGAACCAAATTTCCACTCAGCTAAAATATTTTTCTGAAAATATTAGCACTTTATGATATTCATTTTGTAAGTTTAAATGAATTATACTTCATTGAGGAAAATTAATAATTTTTTTAAAATGCTTTAAAACTTTAAACTTTAAAATAATTTGAAATTTTACTTAAATATCTGCAATAAGTTCGGAGAGTTTACCAAAATTTAGACTAGAATTATATTTTATAAAATTCGTGTAAACTAAATTTGCAGAATATATGAAAAAAATATATTAATATTTATTTAGAAATATATTTTCTTGAAAATTGAATACATAGCAAGGTACTTTCAAATTCACAAAAATAGTGAAAACTTAGGTAATTTGGTGGAAATTTTTGGCTAAAAATCAGTAAATTTTTGACTAAGATATGCTCATGTAATTTTCCTTTTTGACTACATGCTTATTGTTGTACAAATATTAATATGTTAAAAAAGAGAGAAAATCATTTATTTTTTTCTGCAAAATAAGTTAAGGAATGTGCTTTTGCTGAAACTAACATAGTTATTTTAAAACTTTTAGAATACATTGTCAATTACTGAAAAATATGTGAAAATACAGATGATAACATCAAATTTTCTGAATATTTTTGTGATTTTTTTTTTGCATAATTTTTGAGAGGGAAAGTTTTTAAAATTGAGCTAAAAATTGGTGAAACCAGTTGTTGTTTGCAAAATGAAATGGTAAAATACAGGGAAAAAAATTTCATTTTCTGAATCCAAAACTGCTTTTGCATAAGTTTATAAACATCACATAAAACCTGTATCTCCAAACCATTAAGGAACCAGAAGAACAGCTTGCAATTTTAATAAAAATCCCCCAAATAGGAATTAGCCCTTTGAAATTTCCTCTTTTCCCACAAGATTGGATTAGATTAAAATTTTGGGCAAAATTGAACGTTTGCGTGTTGTTTATCTCCAGATATTGACATTAAGTCATTTTAAAACGCAATTCAAACTTTTTTATGGTGTTTTCATGGTGAAAACCTGTTGAGGTTTTTTTGTTGAGGAATTAATTGCAACGCAAATTCCAATGGTTTACTGAACTTTGCATGCAACAGCATTTGGGAAATTGCTTTTATATACTTCTATATAATGGGCGCCTTGATTGATGTTCCGTTATTTAATATCGGATGACATTTCTTATTACACGCCATGGACCGAATTTTGCAACGGATATTTGCGGCGCTCCTGAGGGCAGCCGTTCAACTCTGGTGGAATTTCTGCCACATGCGGTGCTTAATTCTGCAGTGGGTATTTGCAATATTTGGGAAAATACACACATACTTGTTGGTATTAATAAGAAATTCCATTGGATGAACGCTTTTAATGGGAAAATAATGGGCTGCATGGCGTGCCATACTTTTGAAATTGATTTTTAGGCCTTAAGGCGGACCCTGTACTTGTCAGATGCTATCAGATCTTTTGAGTTGACGTGAATACCATAGAGAAATCATGTTTGTAACATGATAGACATTGGTAAATATTCTGTCTGGTAATTCGTAATGGCGTCTCATACTCAAATCTTGTTTGACGTCAGGGGAAATATGCATTTAAAATTACATGAGATGTATAGGAAAACGTGGCTTTTACATATTAGCTCAAGATCATAGTAAAAACATGAATTTAACATTGAAAAACAGGAAGGTAGATTGGAGAATTTTATTTCAAAAATGTACAAAGTTACAGTAAAAGGATATACATTTTATATGCAAAAAAATGATGGGGAAATGTAAAATGGAAAAGTAACTATAATATGACTTATGGCGTTCCATACTTTAGTGTTGCTGGCTAAGCACACATATCAATGATAATTTTATGTAGCGAAACTTTACATTGCATTAAAACCATGCATCAGTAGACATGCAAACTTTGAAAATAGATAATGAGATACATGGCGTCCCATACTTTTGTGAAGCTGGCTGTAAGCCAATATTTCTATCATAATTTTATGTAGCAAAACCGTTATTTTGCTTAAAACAATGCATCAGTAAACTTGAAAACTTTGAAAATGGAAAATGAGGTACATGGCGTCCCATAGTTTAGTGTTGCTGGCTGTAAGCCAATATTAAGTTTAAAAATGAATGATTATGCACATGACTCACCATACCTAAGCGTTACATATGAATTAACCTGACTCCAAGAGTAGAATATTAGTTTTACATGAAGAAAATTAACACAAAAAACTTATAAAAGTTTAATGGTATAAATGTAAGAGTACTAATGTAGCACATGGCACCCCATACTTCAATGATGTCATAATATCCATTAGCACATAAGTTATCATAGAAGAAACATGTATTTAACATGTTATAAACAGGAAAAAATTTTACATTTTTACAAAAATAAACATATATAATGTCACACTTGGCGTCCCATACTTAACTCATTCTTTAACAACAAGATGATTATGGTGCATGATAGCTGCCCATCCTTGCAACCTTGACAAAATAGCAGTGTTTCCATGTGGAAAGTATGTAGATAAAATATGTGTTTAACATGAACATATTTAAGGCAATTTGCGTATAATGGTTTAAATAATGCGTATGGCGCGCCATGTGAGACATAAACTGTCTTAATTGCACATGTTACATTTTTCTTGCAAATCCCACTAATGCTTTATTCGCTATACTATTTTTAGTTAAGCCTCTAAATCGTTTGTAGTTAATAATCTTCACTTGCTATAAAGATTTTATAGGTAATAAATTTGGTAGTATGCTAGAAAAATTGCAGGAAAAATGACTACTTCAGTTCTAGTTTAATGCATGTGCTAAAGCTTTTATAGTTATAAAAAGGATTTATATGTAAACTTTTAAAATTCAGTTACATTTTTAGAATGGCTATAAAGTTAAATCGAAAATGCGTCAAGTGGCGCGCCATACTTTGATTGTTTTTATCAAGTTGACTCTTTGGAGCGAGCTCTGTAAGATTCACCTGGATAAGCCAGGATTTACTGTTTTCGCATAATTGGGATTCACTAGGATTATTTGATTCATTGAGATTTACTTGGGATTTACCAAAGTTCACCTGGACTATCCTGATTTACTTGAGATTTAGCAAGGAGCTTGTGGATTCACCTGATTTATTTTGTACTTGTCAAGGTGCATGCACCTGGGCTCTTGTGATTTACTAGGGTTTTACAAAGGTGCACTGGATCCACGTGATTTATTTGGGATTTGGAAAGATGCACCTGGATCCATGTGATTTACTTAGGATTTTACCATAAAACACTTGGATACACTCGATTGAGTTGGGATTTTTTTATGGTGCGCCATGGGTCTATTTGATTTATTAGAGATTTACCTTGATGCACTTGGATTCGGCCATGTGACTGATTTGGGATTTGACTTGGTGCACGTGATTTACTTGAGATTTCTCAAAGTGTTCCTGAATGAAGCACCTGATATTACTTGGGATTTACAATGGTGCATTGGATTCACATGATTTATTTGTGATTTTCAAGGTGCATTGTATTTTAACGTGATTAATTTTGGATTTTCCAAGGTGGATTGGCATGATTTGCTTGGGATTTGGCAAGGTGCATTGGATTCACGTAATTTATTTGGGATTTGCTTGGGATTTGGCAAGATGCATTAGATTCACATGATTTATTTGAGATTTGTTGACGTGGATTGGATTCTCGTGATTTATTTGGGATTTGCGTGCAAAGATAGATTGGCAGAATTTGCTTGGGATTTGACAAGGTGCATTGGATTCACGTGATTTATTTGAGATTTGCTAATGTGGATTTACATAATTTGCTTGGGATTTGGCAAGGTGCGCCGATTAACGTGATTTATTTGGGATTTGCCAAAATTTGCTTAATTGGATTTATACGATTTACTTATGATTAACTTTACCAAGATGCATCTGGATTCCTCTTGATATTTTAAAATGCAAGGGCAAATCCCAAGCAAATCTTGGTGAATCTCGTAATTTCTTCATGGGATTTACAACATAACATCCCCACTGGGGTTCTAGATAACCCTGTTCGTTATGATCTATGATTTGGTATGATCTATGATATGATCTATGATTATGATGCATGTTTACTCTTGGAAATTGAATACTTAATGAATCTAAGAGGATCCCAGCGAGTCTTGGTGAATCTTAGTTCATCTGTGTGATTTGTGTAAATCTTTTTGGGGATTTGCTAATGGATATGAGTTTCATGTATGGGACGCCGTGTAGTGCTCAAATTATACTAACTTTAATATATTAGTTCCTGTTTATAGGAGGTATAACAGGACTTCTGCTTAGGCCTAACATAAATTTGACCATAAAATATTAGGATAATAACAGACATTGTAAAGTGGTTTTGTAAATTATACCATTCTACTCTCATAGTTTCTTAATGTCTATAATTTGGGAGTTTCCCCCCTTTGAAGGTTAAGGCGTTTAATAACTCAACATATAAATGTTTACCATTTTTTATCATTCAAATTGGTATAAAAAATGATGTGAAAAATTCTATTGGACTGGTTTTTGCTGTTATCAATTAATTACATGGGGAAAGCTATGCTAATGGAATTTCCTTATTTGCATGTATTAATGAGGCCCAAAATCAACTTTTTTTTAGACCAATGAGAAAGCGTTTTTATTTAAAAATTATTTAATGGATTTTTTTTTCATTTTGGGGTCTGGTAACACTGTCGATTTATGGTTATAAATTATATTTTGAAATTAGTTTGTAATTAGTTGCCGCATGTGTGTAAACTGTTGTTTGGGTTTGCTTGTATAATATAAACAAATATTTGTTTTTTGAAGCAGAAATGAAAAGTTCATTTTTGCTTTTTAAGACGCCATCTTGGAACTCTCAAATGGTGTATGGAACTCCACTACTGTCTTATTTGTGCCAACATTCACGTTGTTTTACAGTATGGTGGCGCCAATTGACCCAATTTTTCAATTCTGTGAAACAATATTTGTTGGCATTTTAATCAATTGGCTCACTTTAATCAATTAGATGAGACGCCATCTTGGAACTCTCAAATGAAGTCTTTAGTAGAAACTATTAATTTTATACCGAACAGAAAAGAATCTCTGTGTACGTGTAATATCTTGAATTTGGTAGAAATTATCGTTATTTTACTGTATGGTATACGTGGCGCCAATCAATGCGCTATGTCAATTTTGTGAAACAATTTTTGTTGGCATTTCTAACAATTGGCTCACTTTAGACGTGACGCCATCTTGGAACTCTAAAATGTAGTCTTTTAGCAGAAACTAAATTTAATCCAAGATAGAGCTGGATCTCTGCTACAATCTTGATTCAGGTTATGTTACTGTATGGTGGCGCCAATTGAATCTCTTTGGCAGTCCTGTGAAACAATTTTAGTTGGCATTTCTAACAATTGGCTTACTTTAGATATGACGCCATCTTGAAACTCTCAAATGTAGTTTTTTAGCAGAAACTAAATTTAATCCAAGATAGAGCTGGATCTCGGCTACAATCTTGATTCAAGTTATGGTACTGTATGGTGGCGCCAATTGAATCTCTTTGGCAGTCCTGTGAAACAATTTTTGTTGGCATTTTTAAAAAAAAATTGACTTCACTTAGTATAGTACATATGACTCGTTCATTATGGTCTGTTATGTCAATGTTTTCATTTTTGGAACAAAGGGATTTTACTACATGACCAAATTTTCTGTTCTGAGGTGGCGCCACTTGACGTGCTGTGGCAAACCTGGTAAACATTTTTTGTTGGCATTTAAAAAAAGCCAACAAAATTTTTTAAATGGAGTGGATAAGACTTTAGCTTGTTCTATAGGTGGCAGGGCAGTCGTACCCCTAGTGACATCTTTAAGTACTTAGTGGGTTGACAAATGAAAATCCCCTCCAGGTGGCGCAATATGCCATAGTACAACTATTAGGTCATGCTAACAATAAAACTGGCTCTTGTAAGTAGAATTTAGATATATGACGTAATTATTTTTTCCCCCACAATGATGTTTATTGGTGCATTACTAATTTCAAATTTTTCCCTGCAAATCTCAATGTAGTTTTGGAGCATTTCTACCACTTTTGTCTTTATAGAAAGTTTCTATCGGTTTATATATTCATTCACTTTTGCTCTTAAGACAGTCTATAAGAATTTTTATAGAGATATATTGTAAAAGTGAAAATGGAAAAGAAACCCTTTAAATATGCATATACAAAATCAGTCGGATGGAAAATGAGCAAGTTTGGATCCCATTTTCTTATGGAACAGCTTTAACGTGACACTTTTCTATAGGTTTGAAGCTTTTTCGCAGAATTTTTCTCTCTTATAGTCTTTATGTAGTTTCAAGTCGTTTATTTTTGGGGGAAAACCGGGTTTTGTAACAAGATGGCATTTAAGGAATCATGAAAATGGAAAAAGTTAATTGGAATTTTGTTAAATTTATTAATTTCTTGGCATTATATTCAGTAAATTGTTGGTGAAATTTTAATGGAATTAAAGTTATCGGTAATGAGAAATCGCAATTTTTATGGGATACATGGGCAGCGCCATATTGCTCAGAAAATTTTAGCGCCATCTGTTAGTAGTGGGAGAAAAATTCAGCATTAGATATTGCTGCAGAAAAAGAAAATTGTTTTCCAAAAAATATGAAAAAAATATTTAGAAAATTTTAGTAGGCTTATAGTGACACTTAATTGGTGGCGCTGATTTCAGAAATGCCTGAATTGTGAAATCTCAGAAAGTTTTAGCGCCATCTGTTAGTAATGGGAGAAAGGTCCATTATTGGGAATTATTTAATTTTGGCTTCAATTTCATGCATCCTATGTACTAACATAATTGACTGAAGCTAGAATGTTAATTTTAATATGGCGGAAATTTTCTGAGGGATACATTCAATTTTAGCTTCCATCATTAATTCTTAAATGAAATAATGCATATAGAAATGAAAATTAAATATTTTCATGAAAAAAGTAAAGATGGTGGAATTTTTCAGAGATTTTTTTAAAAGTATTTAAATTGATGGCTTAATTCCCAAGTAGCCAATGAACCGTGTTATCACATTGGATATACACTACTCGTGACAATAAGTCATCGATATAGTGTGATACTTGGTGGCGCTGATATATCAGGGTTACCTGAATCGTAAAATCTCAGAATATTTTAGCGCCATCTGTTATTAATGTGACAAAGGTTCATCATTGAAATTATTCGATTTTGGCTTTATTGTCCTTCTATAATAATGTATATAGAATATAAGAATAGTTTAAAAAATTACAATTTTTACAATGCTAATTTCAATTTCAATATGGCGGAAATTTTCTGACATTTTTTAATAAATATACAATATGACATTTCAATTATAACTTTTATTTTAATTAATGACAAATGTATTAATTGATGAAATGAAGGTTCAGTTTGTAGGCCTATACATGTATACTGAATCCAATTTAATTGATTTGGCCCAATATGGACCTGTTCTAATATTTCCATTAGGGGTGCATGCTGGGTAGTATAAAGTTGACTGATTGTAGAAAAAGTTTTCAAATTATTCACTTTTTTTTGTTGTAAATATTTAATTTTTTTTAATTGTGCATGACTGGTGCACATCCTTTTCAACTATAGAATAGACATAATATATTCTGGGCATTGTATGGGGATATCCGGGGATCCGGGTCAACACTCAGGACTTGTGTAATATAGGCCTAACTGGTGACATTTTAATTTGTGTACCAAAATACAGTTCATATTATAGCACGGTGTCAGTCGTCTGTTTTTGCAAGAATTGCAATTTCGGAGCCAAGTTATATACTATATAAACCAAAAATAGCATATAGTCTTATTTGGTGCGGAACACTGCTCGGTATATTCATTTCTCGACTGTGATTCACTCGTGCAGATCTTGTATTTCCGGTATTGTTTTGGTACATGCAGTCCGTTTCATAGTTTCTGAGCGCTTTTTAGGGCGCCCTCTGTGTGCACATTCACAAGATAGGGTTGATTTTTTTTTCATGGGGGAACCCGTTCCTTGACATATAATTGCAACTTGAAATTAATGCTCTGAATATTTTAAAATTGGCTTATAATTTATAGATATAATATTTATATTTATATTTTATATATATATGTATTTATTTTATAATAATAATAGTAATATGTATATATTTAATATTATGGAAAATAATATGAAATTATACATTGTCAAAATACCTTTTAAAATGTTTATGTATTTTTCAAAACTATGTACGCCTATATTCTTATATCCATATAAACACCTCCAGTTAGAAAAAACAAAAGAAATTCTTTTCTTTTTATCACGTAAAATTTGCTGCAAAAATAAA
>JAQIXP010005887.1:0-10034 GCA_034700285.1 Proteroiulus fuscus
AACAGTTTGAAGAAAACGAATTTAGCATGGAAATCCCCATAGGCCCATGCTGTTACAAATGTGGACAGCCCCCTTAATTTACATATATTTTTGCAATAACTTAGATAAGTTTCTGCAAATGAACTTTCTGACAAATGAATCTTAAAATTAAGATTATTAATAATAAATATTGCGCTTCAACTACAATACTTCAGAAATAATAAAGCAAATATAAAGTTTTTTCAATACATTTTAAACGTGTGTTGAGTTTGAATTACACCAGAAAGGTTCCCCATTAAACATTTCATTTTAAATATTTTGAAATGTGATTTTGTGTGAATAAAATCCCTCAGTTCAAATTTTCTTATATTAATATATGACATGTCATGTATGCCTACATTTAGGCAGAAAAAAATGAAATAATGATATATAGTTTAAATATTCTCTTTCTCTCTCTCTCTCTCCCTCTCTGTCAAAAACTTCCTTTTTCATCATTTTAATTTTCTTCCAATCATTTTAATAGCTTTTTTATATATTTTTTATGTTTGCAAAACGTACGTTCTTTTCCTTACTTTTGAAGGTAAAAGATTATTTTATGCAAAAATAGGTTTTGATATGAGTTTGTGCACAGAGTTTGGATTCCTTAAGTAGTCTTTAAGTGATCCTTGCAAACATTCCTCAAAATCTATAATGTCACTCAAAATTGAGGAAAACTATTTACGAATTGCAATTCATTATGCAACCGACTCACAATCACTTTATAAATCAAAAATTCAAGACATTTTTATTAAAGCTGAGAAAAGGCAGTTTGAAGGGTTTCTTTGAAAAATTGAAAAATCCAATACAATTTTCTTATCCAAGCTGTTAGCAAAACTGCACCAGAAAACTCAAAATTCAATTTAAATTATTATTGGAAATAAATTTATCAAAAACAACATATACTAATTTAAAACTTATTTCTCAAATATTAGAAAGTTGAAAAAAAATAGCCTTAATATACAATGCTCTGCGCAATATTGGACAAATATGCTCCAAATTACTAACTTTTCATAACACAACAAAGTTAATTAAATCCAACAGAAAAAGATGTTTTCACCATAAATCGATTCCATGAATATATTATTTTATAGGATTTATTAAAAGCAATTTACCACACAAATAATCTGCCCATGGCATTGTATTTTAATTAATTTTTAGATTAATTTTGCTACGGGCAAAAGATGTATAGTGAAATGCTTTTAATAAATCTTCCAAAATAATATATTCATAAAATCTGGATTTAGCATTGCACCGAAACAAGCATAATTGTAATAAGCAATTAAAATATTAATTAGATTTTTTTTATAAATGATAAATAAAAACTCATTAAAGGCAAAGTCCCACTTTGTAGCTAGAGATATTTAAGTTGTAATTTCCATATTTAAGAAATTAGTACAAATTACCACGTTTGCCAAATACACGTTAGCCGCCATTTTTCCAGATTTCAGCAGACACTGAAAGTTGCTGGCGCCCTCTAGGACATGCATGTCTACGGGTTTCATGAGAGCTAATGCCTTTTATCCAGTAGAGGACATTTTATTTAATGATTGGTAGGCTCAAACCAAATTGCAATTTCCATGAATTTTGAAATTTTTCATGCTTTTTTTACTACAACCCACTCTTTTAAAGAGGGACTTTCCCTTTAAGGTGGCGTGCACTAACTGCACTTACGAGCGTATGCTTTCAACATTAGCAAATTATTCCTACATAATAAGTACTATAGTCCTACATATGTATTTTTTATTTTGAATTCACATATGCAAAGTTACTTAGCCACAAAAATGTAAAATAGTTTAAAAACATCATCAAACATTAAAATATAAACCATTTTTCTGCTCTTTTAATTTTACTTTATGCTTTTCTTTCATAGACCCTTATACTTTTTGAGAGATAAATGCCCTACGTTGAATTACAAGTCCTAGAAAATGTAGGAAGCTTTTAAATTGTATAATAAAAGCACAGTTGCCAGTTAGCTCCCATAAAAATAAGAATACATTTTGCATATATGCAAGCACTTTCTCGATGTTCAAAGATGTTTCAGTTCAGCTAAAAAAGAAATATCACATCAGACCACTCTTAATATATATGCATTTCAATAGCACATTTGGGGTCCATTCATGCATTATGATACCCCTAAATTCAGTGGCCCAAATCATGTCCCAAATTAAAATAGAATGGGAAATACTAAAAACTATTCCGTTTATTACTACCAATATCCAAGCTGAAATCAGCAAGTTTTAGACTTGCCACTATTAAAGACGAACTATTATATGTTTGCTAAATCGTGGTTGGAACACTAGAGGGAGCTAAAAGTGCATCATATTACCCAAATTTCAAATGCATACAATAAAAATGAAAAAATGAATTCCAAAAAAACAATATTTAAAATAAAAATACCAATTCTTACAATTTAAGAATTGTACTGGAGTATCACTTTTGGTCACAAAATGGGACAGCTAAGCAGTGTACTTTATGGACTTGCCTCCTGGTTGGTTGTTTTGGCTTCTTGTGACGTCACAATCCAATGATGTGAATAAGAAGGAATTGCCAGGAGGCAGGATCATAAAGTGCAGAAAACTTTGCTCAACTGCTCTCAGTCCACCTTTAAAAGTGTAGCAATCACAAACTAAATCTGCTGAAATTCTCATAGACAAAATTCTCTACAGAAATCCCCGAAAAATTTTAGTTTTTAGTAAATAACCGCACCTCCATATTATGAGGAACCAGTCTGCCAAATATCACAAGTGTGGCCATTTTCACCAAGTTATCGAAAATAATCTAAGGATAAGAAAGTTAATATCCCTGAAGCTTAAGTTTGAATTTTTTTTACTTTCTCATTTGTTTGCTCACTGTTTGTAATCCTTGTTTGCCTTTTAATCTATTTCCACATTAATTTATTTTCATTTATTTACTTATCAAACATTTCTATTGTAAATTACAGATTTAAGGAAATTTCTTTAACACCTGAATGTGTTTCTACAAGCCTATTTACATATGTTCAGATTAAAAAGTGAGGCTTGTAAAATAAGAGCATTTGGGAAAAAGATAATGCCAAATGGTTAAGAAGATTAATTAAAGCACAATAAAGAAATCTCTCGGCTATAAAATAAAATCTCATTTTCACATCATATGTAAGTACATCTATGTATATTGCCCAATGCAATTAATGCTCACGTTTTTCGAGTCGATATTTTTCAGCTTCTCCAAGACAAAACGGAAAATAAAAAATGCTTCATTTTTCAAAGACGTTAGAAATAAGAAGCATTAAAAACAAAGATGCATTAAGGCAGGATTTCATTTACATTAATTACTTTTCACATGCAATCTCATGAAAAATACTGGAAATGAACGTGCTCAGCAAATAGATGAAAAATTCCACCCCACAAATTACATTCAAAACCTGAATTAATGCATTTTAATTTTTTACTATTTTCGAGATACGTTATGGGGAAAACTTTTTAATGAAAAACATTAAATTCAAGTCATAGAACAGTACTTTTCATTAAACTTCAGTTGTCTTTTAATATTGCCAGAATTTAGTGTAAAAAATGTTTAAGCATTTCTACGGCTATGTTGACAGATGTGTTTTTTTCGCTTTTAGCTTAATTAGTACAGTGCTTACTAAAAATCAATAGTAATTATTAAAGATTTAAAAGATAACAAAAACCTAAAAAAACCTTTTGCTAAACGATGCGCTAGTGTGAGAAAATACATTCCCCAAATTTTCACATCTATTTTCAGCTTAGTTTTTCAATGAAATATGAAAAACTAAATTATAATTAACCATTTTCTTTCACTCAACGCCCTCGCCAATGTCATAGATGTCATAAAACTATGCCATGCCTTCCCAGCATGCATCACTCCCCTCTCTGAGTAAGTAAAAAGAGTAGACTCAATGAGAGGAGCTATGCATGTTGGGAAGGAACAACTATAGACTTATCAGGTCTGTGTTGTAAACTCGGATTCACCCTCAAATAATACCAGAAATGAGTCATTCCTCATTGGTTGTTTGTCAAGCCCTCTATTGTCAAGGCGTTATCTATCGTAGTTCCCATTGTGACAGGGGACCACCCTTTCATGATAATTGGTTGAGGCATATTGACCTTAATTCCAAACTTGCCACCAGGGTGCGCACCTGGAACTATTTGAGGGTGAATCTGAGTTTAGTTACATGATTATTAAACATGGGCCAATACACGTCCAATAAATATTTCCACAGTTATTATTTGAAGAAACAGCTAAATCCAATATAAAGGTTAATAAATACGTCCAAATGCTGCGAGCTTTTTCTCATCAGCCCAACTTCAAAATATAAAAATCTAATAATTGTAAGATTGTCTTTGTTAAGTAGGAGGATATTTTTTGTCTTCATTTTGGTGCCAAAAGCATTTCTGCCAAGACAACTCCACTTAGCCTAATTGAATGCATTCACTAATAGAAATACTAAAGGAAGCGGAAATGACAGCTCACAAGAAATCTGTTTTCTCAATGAAACATCCAGACTTTTATGTCTTAAAAGGTCGGTTTGAAACGTCAAGACATTTTCACCACTTTTATGCCATTTCATGTTTTAAAAGCATTATTTGTGAATGTGAACACTTATTTCATTGGACATGCACAACCTCAATCCATTTTCAAAATGCAATTGGCAAAACAACACACTAGGACACCATTTTGTTTCTATTAGCTAAGTAAACGACGTTATAATGTAATTCAAAATAGAAAATACAGCCAGGATGAGCTCCATGCTTTTAAATTATTGAATAAAAATGCAATGGAGAATAAGGTGACAGCAATAATCATTGCAAATTTGGCAACATTTTTTTTTAATTTCTTCCTGATTTTAATAACAAAATTAACAGTGCTTGCACTAAATCTCCATGAATGAATTATTCAAAATCTTATTAGTTAACGTTACGCGAATCTTTGCGGTGAGATAAATGAGATTTATATTTTCCAAGTGTTAGCTTAGAAGATAAACACGGGGAACAAACCTGATTTGCATTCAAAAACACCTTAAGAAATAAAAAAATCCATACGAAGTATTCAGAGTATAAAACACTGGCATGAAGTAAGCTAACTTAAGCTATAGGCAGGAAAACTTAAATTAGTTCAACTGCTTATACTTTTTATAAAAACTTTCCATATGTTATAATTAGCTATCTGATGGCATACATTTTGCATTGCCAATTCTATGTTACATATCCTGTTCAGAATAAAAGCAACACGAAGAATTCAAGTAGACTAATCAAAATGAAGTCTTAATTACCTACACGACTGCACACTTAAGTAACAACTTTACAATGAATAAGCCGATTGGCTACTCTTCAGTTTTCATTTATGTTGAACAGGGTATAGACGAAATTCACAGATTTACCAAAAGTCAAAAATCCAAGTGCATTATAGATATTCTTGACGTGAAAAATGACACCCCTCAAATCTATTTAAGAACCATAACATAATTCACATACAAATTGGAGTAGCCTTTCTTGTCCATTTTTTTTTACTAAAATGGTGGTCCAAAAATGCAAAAATAAATATACTTTTAATTAAATGTCATGCAAATTTAACGAAATCTTTTGAAATATATTTCGGGCAACCCATAGCATTTAAAATATTTTTAAGAATCCTCCATATATTACTATGGCAAAATATCTCATGCTCCGTCAAATAATATACAGCCCTATAAACGTTTGTTATATGGATAATACTCCTGAAAAGACATTGTTTGTTGTATTAAACAAAGCCAAATATTTTAAATGTGTAAATATTAAAATATTTTAACATATTTCCTGTCATTAATAAATATACAAGAAGCATTCCAATCAGTGTGAAAAAAATCTGATGCTTAAATTTATAGCCAATTTTTTTTCTCTTTGGATCTACAATAGTACACTGCATTCCAAATATAAATTATTTATTAAATGATGATTCTCTCCTTTTTTATTTCGAGTCAATATCTTTGATTACCCCATCTGCTGCGATCCATCAATTCTGCAATATTGCCACATTGTCCCTCGCACAATGGATTTATAGATAAATAATATACTGGTAATATATTTGAAAACAATCGATAGGCCTACTGTCCACAAAAAACAGAACCAAACTTTAATGTTGTTATTTTATGCTTACAAAAAAAATTAATCACTTTGATGTAGTTTATGAATTTTTTAAAAGTGATATGCAGTTATTTATATAACCTAACATATTTAAGCAATAATATTTTAACAATGATATACGAGAGATCATATAATTACAGCTGCTTAATTGCTGGAATGAAAATGAACATAACAGAAACATCATTTTTGCAGCTTCATCTATTTATAACGTATTAAATTTTAGATATTATTGACTTACTATATCAAGAGAGAGAAACGTAATGTTAATGTATTAATACTTGCACTAAATAATTTACTAAGACTTGTTGCAAATTGGGATAATCATGCATAGCACAGTATAGAAAAAGTATTGCTCAGAAACGATAATTAAAGGTTAGTACTTTCGGTTAAGCTATAATAAAAAAATTCATTTATGTTTAAAGTGCATGACATGGGCCACCTTTTAGAGAAATCTAATTATTACATATTATAGTCGATCAAAAAAAGGCATTTTAGTATAATTTTGAAGAAAAGCTCAATGCATTTTTGGCTAATGTAATTATTAAACTTCATGTACCGTTAGTTGGCATATATCCTACTTATAAATTACAAAAGTTGCAAAATAAAAAATAAATCCAGCAACTCAATGTAACTTATAGTCACTGCATCATTGTCACATTAAATATTTCCTCACATTAGCATTAGAAAGATGTATTTCATGTTTTTTTAGTTATTTTCTTTATTTATACTGTCTAGACATTTAAAAATTTAAAAAACTCGCTTGCTAATTGATTTTAACTGCAATTTTGTCTCTGGATAATGTGAATATCGTGAGTTTATAAAAGCAGAAATAATTATTGCATAATTTTTGATTTGTTAATAAAATTTGAAGAGCTGAGATTAGGAACCACATGAGTAAACTTTTGTTGAAAATGAGATAGTTACATAAAATTGTAGCTAAAAGAGTTGTAGCTGCAAAATTAATGAAAAGTTGGTATAACATATGCAAAACTTGCTCATTTTGACAACTGGATGACAAAATTTATGTGCAAAATGTTAGGAATTGAGTACCCAAATTTGGGTATCGGGTTAAGATGGACTCAAAACAAGTAGATTCAATTCAAGGGAACCGAAATGTGAAAGAGCATTCCAAAATGCAAGTTTCTTAAGGAAAAATCAAGCACAGAATTTTAAAATAACTAATTTTTGTGATATTTTATAATATAATAATTTAATCTTGATTTTCTTTAAACGCATTTTTGTCAAGACAAGAAATCTGGACTCATGTGGTAATTGATCTCATGCAGCTCTTCAATTGTAAATTGGCATATTAATTACCAAGCAAACGTCTGACATTTTACAATTTAAGAGACAAAACAGGAGAAATTAATGATAAGAAGAATGCCATATTTATATTTATAATAAAACAGCTAGAGATTTTGAGATCACATAGGCTTAACAGAACATTACATTTCAATTAATCAAAATGACAATTAATAAATCTAGTCTTATTTATTTTAAACAGATAGGTTTATCACACAAATGCATGCATTGTCATAGTTCATGAGATCACGACTTGACATTTGCATAAATATTCTCCATTTTTTGATAAACACATGCATGTATTGTTATTTATTATCGAGCTTAAGTTGAAAGAGTAAATCCTTATTAACATCTGTTAATAACTATTAGGCACACGTTAATTTCATTATAAAATTACTGACACATTCAATAAAAATGGTTTGACTGTACATTCAAAATACAGGCATATATAAGTGAAGGTATTATCAGACTAAAAATTCGTCTATGGGAATTTAAAACACAATCCCAACCTGATACATTTTATTACATAGGCCTACTGATCCCCTTTTATCCAGCACTGATTTATTTAGCACGTTTCTTTCAAGATTGTTATTTTCAATTTCATTTTTTTCCAGTCTTCTCATCATTATCAAAGGATAAACTGAGAGTTCAGATGAAATCACGTTGAAATTGCCAAACTCCTACACGTCTATATAGATTTCTCAAGTGCTTATACTTTCTTGTGTGTGTGTGAGAGACACCATTTGCTTGGAAATAGCATGCATTGTGCCTGCACATATATGCTACTTAAGCACGATTGCAAAAGATTGTTATTACTATTATATCAAACAAGCTCTCTCTATACGAGCTCCTGTATAATATTGCATTTCAAAATCCATGCAGCAATTACTTATGATTTCTCAATGATATCTGAGCCTACATCCCACTATAAACTATAAAGGATATAGATTTCATTTCAGAAAATACCATGAAGTGGCCGATTTTCTAAGAAAAACGAGCATTTAAGGAGGTAGTGCACATTGCTGAAAATAATATTTGAAGATTTCAAATATCATCAAAGTGCATGTCATATATTTCTCACGCTTAAAATCTCAGCACTATTCAGAAAGGAACCATTTTTGATGACAAGCAAATCAATGCATGTTTGTTTCTAAATATGTCTTAGGGTCAATTGTATCAACCACAGTTAAGTCTTAACCCTGTGTTATTTTGATCATGTGACCGATTTGAGCCAATGAAAATTCAGGAAAGTAGAGAAAACCTAAGTTTAACAGTGGGTTAAAGTTAACCCTTGCTGGTACAATTGGCCCTTAGCATGCCTATAATTAACATTTTTAACAATAATTCCAAACGAAAATTAAAAGAAAAGTCCCTAAGTGATATTTAAAGGGAAAGTCCCACTTTACAACAAGTGATATTTCAGTTGTCTACACTTACTAGATATCAATAGCTGTGACGATAATAACTGCACAGTTTCCATTACCAAGTTTGCCGAATATAATGTTAGACGCCATTTTGACATAGAGTTCAGCAGACACTGAAAGTTGGTGGCGCCCTCTAGGACATGCATTGTCTACGTGTTTCATGAGAGCTGACCCTGGGATTTGAAATTTCAATCAAATCCATGTATTCAGGACATTTTATTTAATGATTGGTGGGCTCAAATCCAATTGCAATTTCCGTGCTTATCCTAATTTTTCATACTCTTCCTCCTACAACCAACTCCTTTCAAAGTGGAACTTTCCCTTTAAACAATTGAGTGCATGTGTTCGTGTATGGTTTCCCTTTTTCTCAATGAAATACTTGTGTGTTGCATTGTATAAAGGTAGCCATGGTTTTAATTTTTTTTTTACATGATGGCTAAATGGGGATATTTATATGAAGAAAGCCTGTCGCAAAATTAAATGATATTACACAACTTTCTCTAAAAATGAATACTTCCTATGAAAATCATGTTACATCAATTCAAGCTATTTCCAAGAATTATTCTATAAATGTCAGTGTTTCCATACTTTTAAGATTTCAATAGAGTACATTATAAATAGATGTATTAGAATATTTTTCCTTCAGAAAATATTTTTGCCAAGTAAAAGGTCTAACAACCAGGTTTGGGTCTTTTATCTTTTTTTACGATTATCTTTTCAGTATATGGGCTTAACCAATCCGAGTTTATGTGTATAGTAAACCTGGTGGAATGACCTTATAAGGCCATGTTATTAGAAAATTCCTACGTTTGGATTCTGACAAAAGCAAATTCTTTGTATTCAATAAACTATTCAAACACGCTTAGGCAAGCTAAATATATTTGAATCAGATCTGACATAAAAAAAATTTTTATCCATTCATACAAATGACACAATATGGGCTTGGAAATCTGGATTAATATTTGGATATAAGTAAAAAAAGAGAGATGTAAATGACATGTTCACCTAAGAAAAAAACCTGCAAGAATAGAATTGAAAAACACCTCAAAACTAATTTTTTTTTTTTTCCAATATTGATCATGGTATTCTAGTATGAAAAATTTTAACATTCTGTAATTGAATAAATTTCAGATGCAAATGCACCTTTGTGATTTTTTTTAAATGTAAAATT
>JAQIXP010005888.1:0-10033 GCA_034700285.1 Proteroiulus fuscus
CTGCAGGCTAAGGAAAATGGCGCCTACTGTGCATTTTGAAAACGTCGTGATTTCTTCCAAATGAAAACTTTGCTGCATTTATTATTGGCACACCCATTCATATCTAGTAAGTGTGTACTGTTTGAAATTAACTTGTTTTAAAGTGAGACTGTCCCTTTAAAATCGGGTTCAAAAAGTCTGCTGCATTTCTCACGATTGACTGATGAGAATTATGAGAAACTTATAGCAAGAATGAGAATTATCACAGTATCATGGGGAAGGTACAAATTATCAGCATATTTGTAGAGGAAGGGACAGAATTATCCAGCCATGCCTGAAATAGGGTAAAATGTAAGCTACATTGATCAGAACTGACTGATGAGAATTATCACATTTTAGTGAAAGAAGAATGAGAATTACCGCAATACTGAGGAAGAATACAAATTATCAATTTGTTTAGTGATGAAGCAACAGAATTATCAAACCGAGTCTGATATTGGCTGAAAATTATGCAATTTTTTGAGGGCCAACTGATGAAAATTATTAGGAAATTTTGGAGCAAGAAAGAGAATTATCACTAAATAAATGAGGGATAGAAATTATCAACTTTGTAGTAGAGGAAGCAACAGAATTATTGAACCAAGCCTGAAATTGAGTAAAAAGTATGCCGTATTTTGAGGACTGACTGACGAAAATTATCAGAAAATTATTGGAGCGAGAATGAGAATTATCACAAAATCCCTGCAAGGAACCTCGTAGCTCGATAAACTACCCAAGACCAGATACTGACAATTTTTCATTTCTAAAGTCATTTGTAAATTTTTATAAATTTTAGGAATCCTTCGTGGCCGGAGAAGCTGAGGGCTTCACACCTTTGATAACCCTGGCCATGGACGATGGCTCCGCTTATCCAGATGTCTCCATCGACGTCGTCGAGGACATCCTGTGCTTGCCCTACTCCAGCGGCACCACCGGCAACCCCAAAGGGGTCATGCTAACCCATCAAAACCTGACCACAAACATTCTTCAGGCATCGTAAGTGTTACTTGATTTTGCAACAGGTTGAAACGAATCGGAACCGGAACCTAACCAGTAACCAGTCCCTTTTTTTCTGAAACAGGCACAGCTCATTCGTCGGCACGTTTACGGAAGAGGACACCATGCTCGCCCTACTGCCGTTGTTTCACATTTACAGCATGACCAGTTGCTTAGGCATTGGGCTACAGAGCAAGTGCAAGCTGGTGACCCTGCCACGTTTCGAACCCGAGATGTTTCTCAACGCCATGCGGGAGTACAAGGTGAGATCCCGGCTGCCAGGTTTTGGCAATTTCTGTTTCTGTTGGAGTCCGAGTTGCCGGAAAGTCCTCCTCAAGAGCTTTAAGAGTAAAAAAATTTACTTTTTTCAGCCCACAATCGTTCCCTTGGTGCCACCGATCATATCGTTCCTAGCGAAGACTCCGCTCATGAAGCACTCCGACTTCGATTCCGTACATTCCATTGTGTGCGGCGCCGCGCCTCTTGGGCACAACGTCATCGAAGCATTTTTAGCAAAGATACATCCTCACAAAGTATCCTTCATGGAAGGTATGTAGCTCATTAAACCAGGCTCGGCTGTAGAGTCGAGAGAACCGTTATTTGATTTATGTTTCCTCTGAAAGGTTACGGCATGACAGAATCTGCTCCGGTGACGCATCTGACGCCGAAATTCGCTCCGAAGATCGGCTCCTGCGGAATGCTGGTTCCAAACACCGAAGCGAAGGTAAGTTCAGACAGAATGGTATGGGCTTGTAATTTCGCTTCAAATGATACGACTGTATTTTCTCCAGGTTTTGGATATCGATTCCAACGAACTTTTAGGCCCAATGATGCCCGGAGAGCTAGCAGTCCGAGGACCACAGGTGATGAAGGGCTACTTCAAGAACGAGGAGGCGACGAAGAACACGATCGACTCCGAAGGCTGGTTGCATACCGGTGACATTGTCGTGTACGATGAAGACGGCTATTTCAAAATTATTGATCGGCTCAAAGGGCTCATTAAGGTTAAAGGACTCCAGGTAATGACTGACAAGGAGAAATTCGGTTCTGTGACTCCGGGTGCAAAAGTCAGGGTATTTATAACATTTTTATTTTGCATTCGAAGGTGGCGCCATCCGAGTTAGAAGACCTTCTACTTAAGCATCCTGGAATCCAGGACGCTGCAGTCATCGGGATCCCAGATTCCCGATCGGGCGAGTTGCCCCGGGCTTACGTGGTCCGCAAGGATGATACTGTGACCCAGGAAGAAGTGGAGGCATTTTTGGAGGGTAAGTCCAGAATGCTATTAATGCACGACACAATAATAGTCAGGAAAGTCAGAGATAGTGAAAAGTAATTTTTGTCATTGAAAGTCAGAAATTGCCTGGAAAGTAAGGGAAAAAGGAATGTTTTAAGCATTGAAAGTCAGTGAACAAGAAAAAGTAGTTAGCAAGTAGGGAAAAAGAGTTTTGTCATTGAAAGTCAGTGACAAGGGAAAAATAGCCAAGAGAAAAAGTCAGGGAAAGGGACTGTTGTCTTAGAAAGTCAGTGTAAATATCAAAAATATGTTTAGCTAAGAAATTCAAGGAAATGGAATGTTGTTAAATAAAGTCGGCGAACAACCAATAATAGTCAAGAAAGTCAGGGAAAGGGAATATTGTGATTGAAAGTCAGTGAAGAACTCACACGAGTCAGGAATATCAAGAAAAAGCAATATTTCCATTTAAGTTCAGTGGTCAACCGAAAATAATAAAAAGAGTCAGGGAAAATGACTTTGCCAATGATAGTCAGTGAAAAACTAAATAAGAGTCCAGAAATCCAGAGAAAAAGTTTTTGTCAGTGAAATACCATAAATGGCCAAGAAAGTCAGGGAAATGATTTTGTCATTGAAAGTCAGTGAACAAGAAATTGAGAGACAAAAATATTTGTCATTGAAATTCAGTGAAAAACCAGAAATAGCCAAGAAATTAAGCAGAAATGTTTTTGTCATTGAAAGTCAGTGAACAACCAAATATAGTCAAATTCAGAGAAAATTAATTTGTCATTGAAAGTCAATGAAAAAACACAAATAGCCAAGAAAGTCAGGGAAAATGTGATTTTTTTGTTATTGTTATTTTAAGTCAAGTGATCAACAAAAAAAAATCAGTCATTAATAGTCAGTGAAAACTAGAAATAATGAAGAAAAGTCAAGGAAAACAAAAATAGCCAAGAAAGTCAGGGAAAAGGAATACTGTCATTGTCATTTAAAATCAGTAAAAAGGCAGAAATATTCAAGAAAGTCAGGGGAATTAATTTTGTCATTTAAAGGCAGTGAAAAACCAAATTAAGGCAAATTCAGAGAGAGAAAAAATGTCATTGAAAGTCAGGAGAAAACCAGAAATAGCCAAGAAAGTCAGG
Source organism: Proteroiulus fuscus (assembly GCA_034700285.1). Classification (NCBI taxonomy): domain Eukaryota; kingdom Metazoa; phylum Arthropoda; class Diplopoda; order Julida; family Blaniulidae; genus Proteroiulus; species Proteroiulus fuscus. Next base: position 3,391 of record JAQIXP010005888.1, read on the forward strand.
GAAAAACCAGAAATAGCCAAGAAAGTCATGGGGAAACGATTTTCATTAAAAGTCAGTGCAAAACCAGAAATAGCGAAGAAAAGTCAGTGAAAATTAATGTTGTCACTGAAAGCCCCAAAATAGCCAAGAATGTCAGGGTAAAAAAAGATTATCATTGAAAGTCAGTGAAAAATCCCAAAATTGGCAAGAAAGGAAATTTTAATAATATTATTTATTTAAATTTTGCATAATTTCAGGACAAGTCGCACCTCACAAGGCCCTGAAAGGTGGCGTGGAGTTCGTCAAAACCATTCCAAAAACTCAGACGGGGAAGATCCTCCACCGCGAGCTAAAGCAGCATTACCTGAAGAGCAAGGAAGCCGAGAGCTAGGACCAGCCGCTAATAAGGACACTAAAGTTCTACTCGCTCACCGCTTTACGGCTGTACCCAAGTGTAAATATAATCCCTCGCCCCTAGGGTGCGCTGCGGTCTAATTTTAAAACTATGGCCCTAGTTACTGTCCACGTACGAGGCAAGCGCCTCATTTTTTTTAGTGCCAAAATGCCACAAAATCTTGCCGTTAATTTTTTTTTAGAAAATGAAAAAAAAGACTAAAAAGGAAAGCATGAGAACCTCGTTTTTACGGAGTATTTTTGGACGAAAGTTATTTTTTAAAAAAAGTCATTATTTTTGGACAGCTATTTTTGTAATACGTTCATATTTTAGTGCAATTATTTTTAACCATTTTTGGCACATATGACATCAGATGTAGAAAGTTATTCGAGGCATAAGTATGTGATGATGATGTTTAACGCCACGATATCATGAAATGCCACCAACATCGACGTGTTGAGTAATTACGCCTGGGAACTCCGCGGAATTTGTTACCAAAGGTTATAAGTAACACTTGGTTAAAGTCTCGAGTAACAGAATCTGTTGCCTTCAATAGACCCGTTCCAAAAAAAAAATTAACTCCCACAATGCCCCATTTCACAAAAACAATGCAAATCAACCATATTGGTTTAGTATAAAAACTAGTTAAGTTATTCGTCATAGATGGCGTCATAAGTCTATGGCAACTCACTAGCCTAGTTGAAAATTATGCACCATAGATGGCGCTTTGCGGATCATTTTTATGCCTGACTTCAATTAAAAACAGACAAATCAGTGGGTTCAGAGGGCTCAAAAAGATGACCAAGCTTCGTGGCTGGTTAACGAAAGCTCTAAACAAACCGGGTTTAAACTACGGTCAACGGCGAGCCAGGAAAGCCGCCATTATGCTCAAAGTCTTATATTTTTGGTTAGCTTTCTGCGGAGTTCCTATTCAAGGACTGCATTCAGATTCTCCGGCTTGCCCAACCCCCGTATCCGTAACAACCAGTCCGGGACCTCGTATTGTAAATCACAGCAATAAGCTTGATGTCGCTTTGTTTCCCAGCATTCCCTGGTTCCGACAGCGCTTTACTCCCATAATGCACTATTTGTCAAATTTATCAGGCATTTAGTATTCCTCATAGATGGCGCCAAATGTAAATGAAAAATAACACGGGTCGCCATTTTAGTCCAGTCAAAACTGTAGTTGAAATATATTCATCACAGATGGCGCTTATTTTTGAAAAGGGAGTATTTGGCCTTCGGAGTGCCAATAAGAATTTACTTGATGTGGGATTACTTTACAATTCGCAAGTTGATTACTTGTTAGGCATCTATGCATAATTTGGATGCTCGTATAAATTCAGTGGCTTGTACATAAAACAACATTGTAAAATATATTTAGGGGGTGCCGTCACCCCCGAACCTCAATGCATGTTAATATTTAACCGTGTCTCATTTATTGCCGATAATATTTATGTATATAGTGTTTGTGTTATTTTTTTTAAATCTTTGGGTTTCGACTTACTGCTTTGTTATCTATTTTTGACATTTCAACGGTTTTAAAATATAATGAACGGTTATGGAGTAATTAATAAATCATATTTGACTTCCAAAATAACAGTACGTTGCCGGCATTCTCTGAGTAATTTACTTATTACGTGACTCCAAATGTCTGAAACATCTCAACATCCTCCTGGGGGGAATTCTGTATCACAAGAAACTCATTCCAACCTGAATCCAGGTGCGCTCTGTTGCCACTGCCCTGCCACCAATAGTAAAAACTAACCCCAGGGTTTGCTATTTTCAATTTCAACCAATAGGCTTGTACCAACGACCTGGCTTGTACGGTTGTACCACAGCATATTGCGCCACCTGAAGGAAACTTTTTCATTCCAATTCATTCTTAAAGCTGACACCAGGGGTACGACTACTCTGCCATCAGTAGGACAAGTTACAGCCCTTTAGGAATACGAGCCGTAAATATGATAAGAAAGATTTGTGAAAAAAAAAGTGCCGTTTTTCGAACTTCGTTCATGGAGGAAACTTTTTCATTCAAATTCATTCTTAAAGCTGATACTAGGGGTACTACTGCCTTGCTACTAGCCTACTAGTAGGACAAATTACAGTCTTGTAGGAATATGATAGGAAATTGATAGGAAAGACTAAAAATAAGATGTGTCATTTTTCGAACTACGTCCGTGGAGAAAACTTTTTCATTCCAATTCATTCTTAAAGCTGACACCAGGGGTATGACTGCCCGGCCACCAGTAAGACAAGCTACAGTCCTTTAGGAATATGAAAGGAAAAATTTTGGGGGAAAATGTGCTATATTTCAAACTACGTCCATAGCGGAAACTTTTCCATTCCAATTCATTCTTAAAGCTGACACCAGGGGTATGACTGCCCGGCCACCAGTAAGACAAGCTACAGTCCTTTAGGAATATGAAAGGAAAAATTTTGGGGGAAAATGTGCTATATTTCAAACTACGTCCATAGCGGAAACTTTTCCATTCCAATTCATTCTTAAAGCTGACACCAGGGGTATGACTGCCCGGCCACCAGTAAGACAAGCTACACTCCTTTAGGAATATGAAAGAAAAAAATTTGGAAAAAAAGTGTGCTATATTTCGAACTACGTCCATAGCGGAAAGTTTTTCATTCCAATTAATTCTTAAAGCTGACACCAGGGGTACGACTGCCCTGCCACCTACAGAACAAGCTACATAGTCCTTTAGGATTATGATAGGAAAGATTTGAAAAAAGTGCGGTTTTTCGAACTAAGTCCATGGAGAAAAATGTTTCATTCCAATTCATTCTTAACGCTGACATCATGGATACAACTGACCTGCCAACAGTACAATAAGCTAGCCCTATAAGAATTCCCAATCCAATTTACGCATAATTGAAAACCCGATTCTTGTCGATTAGACCCGAGCCAGCAGACAGAGAAATGGGCCCTTATTTCAAACAAAAATGGGCCTGATTCAGTCATTTTTTTAGGATTTGTGCACAAAGGAGTCTAAACTTAAATTTTGGTCGAATCAACGAGCGAAATCGGTTGTAATTGCTTAACGAGGGTCCTGCCATTCTGATGTAACTCGCCTTAGCAGGGATCTACTCGTGGGGCCACAAAAGCGCCCATCTTTAATGCTCACAGAGTGGATAAGCTTAATCCATGGGGCCAGTACAGACGTCTTTTTTACCCGTAAGCTGAAATCATTGAACGGATTTGAAATTTGTCAATCGGCGCACATGGCGGCTTAGCCTGAGCGCGATTTGCTCAAGGTTCTCACAGATTTCGTGGCTCAAAAGAGATCGGAGGGTTAGGATCAGTGGATCAATCTAACCCCCGCTGGATTAAGCTTACAAACATACGGATATAGAGAGAGGATTAGCGGCCCATTGTCGTTCCGACGAGGGATGGGTAATTGGAGGGGCTGGGCATGCCCCGAAGAAACAAATTGTCAATGGGACCCCTAGGTGATTGGACCTCCCCATGAGCTACAAAAAAACATGAATTTTAAGCATAAGAATAAATATGTATCCCATACTCAAATGTCTGATGTCCTGTATAAATTTTTCTCTAGAAAATATTATATTTTTTTCTCCAAAATACAGAAATGTTATTTCAATAATCAGGTTTTTATGAGTTTTCCTCCAAATTATTGGACTATTATAAGAATCTTTCTCTAATAAAAGGAATATTATCAGATTTTTTTTCCAAAATTCACGAAATGTTCAAAATTTTTTTCTGAACTTCTCAATTTCCAAAATTTAACTAAATATTTCTACAAAATATTTACCTAATATAGGACTACTATAATAGATTTTCTATCCAAAAATACATGAATATGATACTAATTTTGTCAAAACACGCGAATTAGTTTTTTTTTAAAACTAGATCTTAGGAATTGTTTTCTAAAATATAACACTTGTAATTATTTTTCATGAATCAGTGGCCTATGAGATTCTCTTCCAAGTTTACTTAATACTGGGTATTACAGAAATATTTCCCCAAAATTTAGAGAATTCTTTTTCCATAAATGCAAGAATATTATAAAAATATTTGTTTTCTAAAAAATACAGGCTAAATTATAGCTTATAGCTCGGAATTGTTTTCCAAAATATATGATTATTATATAGGAATATTTTACAAGAACATAGAAACAGTATAAGAATTATTTCTTAAATTACAGGACTTATAGAAATATTTTTCAAAAATGTAACTGTTTAGTATAGGGCCTATAAACATTCTTCCCAAAAAATTATATTGGAAGATTAAAGAATTTTTTCCCCAAGAAACAGGCTGTTATTGGAAGTTCTTTCCAAAAAAATAAAGAAAAATAGCCTACAATGTAATTTCCCCCTCTCCCAGAGTATTATAGGGATAGCATATTTGTTTACCCCCCTTTACCCCAAAAATTATAGGATAGCAATAGTTTTCCAAAATAATACACTACTAGCCTACTATAGGAAGTCTTTTCCTAAAATACACAAATATTGTGGATTCCCCCCCCCCAAAAAAAGTACTATATATTAATATTATAAGACCTATTGGCTATAGCAGCACAAATTTTATAGGATATTTTTTTCACAAATTTCCCCCCTTCAATATTTCCTTGAGAGATTATAAATATACCATTTAAATTGACGATAACCAAATTACATGAATATCGCAGGAAATTCCTTCTACATAAATACAGGAAAATTTTAGGAATTATTCCCAAAAATTGGGGAATATTATGACAATTTTCTTCTCATGTGCATACATTACACTCACAAGTCAGTGGTCACTGGTCAGTTCACCGATCAGTGGTAAAACCTTCAGAGAATATACCCTCATAAATGCACATACTCACACAATACAAAAATCCTAAATGGTTGAAAAATTACTAAACTAATTAACTATTTTAATTAGTCTTCAAGTATCACAAAACCCACCTTATGATTTTCCTCCCAGGCTGAAATCTTGACACCTGCTGCCCTGGTATGGCCTAACACAACTGAGCTAAATTTCCCTGATTTCGCGTGATTTTCCGCTTGACATCCGAATTTCGAAATTGCACTCGATCTGAAGTCAAAGTTCACGTAATAAATGTCTATAATATCAGCTGTTTTTCTTGAAAAACCAGTAAAACATCGAGAAAAAGCACATCGGATAAATCTTCAAGAATCGGCACCTAAACGACAAAAATAGAACAACAATGAGACCATGTAACAGATCTTGGCGGTAAAATATTATCAACATTTCAAATAAAATACTTATTTTATCAAAAAGTCACCATTTAATCTTTTATAAAATTAATATAAAACATTCATTCTGCTAGACTTTACACAAAATTTCACACATTCAGACCAAAATAATTTTATAAAGGTTAAAATGGGTTTTGGTTTTGTATCAAGAATTTCCCGTTATGGAATCTGCCCCCACTACCAGCGGCTAACGCGCGACTACGTAAATCTAGAATCAGAAGGACTACCAAGTCAAACATCACTTATACCAGGTCGTCAACTAGTCAATAATTTTTCGCCCGATTCTCCAGAATAGCGGCTAACGCGCGACTACGTAAATCTTGAATCAGAAGGACTACCTAGCTTAACATCACTTTTACCAGGTCGTCCACTAGTCAATAATTCTTCGCCCGATTCTCTAGGATAAAAAAATTAAATTCCACGTTCAATGGGTGAATTATTGACCTAATATTACCCTCGTAAGCTATTAAATGATGTTTTAAATCTGTAAATGGCTTCTCTAAACTAAAATCAATGAAATTTAGAGCACAAATTTGATCGAAAAAATCGAAACAAGCGGTAAACAGGATAGCTTCAACTAAGGCGCTTTATCCAAAGACGTTTATCAATGGCCGCCTCTACATTTTAAAATTCGAACGCTTTTCAACCATGTTTTCATATCAACAACAGCATTTATTCCCAAATTTTTTACTGGGAAAATCCTAAATGTGATTTTGGATCAGGAAAAATAGGACTTCAATACAGATCACGGTAAATTCGAAAAGCCGTTAACGTATTTGGTGAGGTAAACATGGGATATTGTGCGCGAAAATTGGATGCAAATCTGCAAGATCAACAGGCCACATTGAGTTAAGCCAGCAATCTGGATAACTCCAGAACCTTGCAGTTTCAACAAAAGCCCTTTTCCAAATCAGCTTTTTTGCATATGAGACCTTTTGTAATCCACTATATAATCTTTGTAGCAAATGTAAAAGACCCGATTCCCAATGTAGGGGGGGGGGGGGGGGTGGAGGGAAGGAAATTTGGGGGTAGGTG
>JAQIXP010005889.1:0-10032 GCA_034700285.1 Proteroiulus fuscus
TTGTTGAGCATGCTCGAATGCCATGATGCTGTTTCCTTAGTGTGAGTTAGGAGATCCACCGCTGATTCCCACTGCCTAAGGCAAGTTGCAGCAGGGTTGTAGGTCGGGAAGAACCGCTGAGTTTCTCTGAACCATCTGGTAGACAATTCTCTAGGGTTGCCAACAATATTAATTTTAAAGTCAATTTTCTTTTAGTAACTGTCTATTTCAATAGGGGGCACTACGTTTAGACTGTATTCACACTAAGGCTGACTAATAAAACTTTACGTTGAGTATATTCTACAACCCACATTTCTGGACACACCCTGCTGACTCTTCAGTGATGTAAAATACAAAAAGTATGTCAAAACTAATTTCAGTATTACTTAATTATAAAGACAAAATGAAAAGTAAAAAACGCGAGGCATTTCTTGTGTGCTGATAATTTCTGCACAAATCCGTTTATAACAACACATGTTTACAGTTTAATGAATATGATTCAATGTCTATTTCCAGCAAACTATGAAGCAATTTTTACATTTTCTTACCATTAGAAAATGAGATACAATCACGACTCGCATTACAATTACAAAATGACGTCCTGGACTAATGCAAAATTATGGGCAAAAAAAAAAATCAGACATAATAAATCTATCATGATTCAAAACAAGTGTAGAAATAGCTGGCTGGACTGACAAAAAGTCTTGTGTTGGGGAATGTTATATTTATGGGTCAGTTACCTGTAGTCCCAAGGGTCTCATGCTGACCTTTCAATGAAACTTTAAAGCATTTTTGTAGGGAAATGTGGTTATGAATCCTTATGTGGAGGACTGGCAAAAGAATTTAAGAATTTGGTGGGTCAGGTTAGAGGACATCATTAGATAATAATGACCCATATAGGCCTATCTCACATAAGCTCACGATGAGGTCAGTCAACTGTACCAATACATGGAGAGAATCCTGAAGAAATTTGGAACAAAACTGTCTTCAGGACAGTCCCTGCTCAGTAAGGACAGTGCTGCTTTAAACTCATTTTAAAGGGAAAGTCCCACTTTGAAAGAAATGGGTTATAGAACTAACAAATGAAAGATTAGGAAACTACATTGAAATTGCAATTTGATTTGAGCCCACCAATCAATAAATAAAATGTCCTTAATACATGGATTTGGTTGAAAATGCAAAGCCCAAATAGGAGCCTCGAATAAACTACATCAGCTCTCATGAAACACGTAGAAACGCACGTTCTAGAGGGCGCCACCAACTTTCAGTATCTACTGAAATCTGTGGAAAAATGGCGCCTAACATGTATTTGGTAAACGTCGTGATTTCCTGAATATAGAAACTCTGCTGCAATTATTATTATCACATCCATTCACATCTAGTAAATGTGAACAACTTAAATATCACTTGCTACAAAGTGGGACTTTCCCTTTAAAAAGACAAAAAGGTTTTAACTAATAACAAACAAAAAACTAATTAAAAATAAAATGGCAACCAGTCCATACAGTTCGACTAATATAGTTAAAGTAAAACTGAGCAGAAAATCCACCAATTAAAAAAGATCCAATGACAATGACATGTTTGTTAATTTCCTTTTTGCAATTCAATCGTATCATATGCATACAATATAATGTGAAACCGTATTAAATCCTGAATGTACGTCATCGAAATAACTAGGCTCTGACACAAAAGATCAAAATCTAACATATAAAAAAAGATTTAAGCTCAATTATGCTTTTACCCTTGTTCCCTTTTCGATCAAAATAACAAGATACAATGCATCCAGAGCTATTGTTTACAACTGGCACAAAAACATAACATTTTTTTTTCTAATTTATATTATTAATATTTAATTACACTGCATTTGATCTAAGTCAATTTTATTGTTATACAGCTCTTCCCACACCAACCCTTCTGATATATTTTTTTTTAGAAACTTAAATACTTAATTAATTTATAATGAAACTAGGTTCATTCACATTAAAACCATCTGTTTGCAGAAACATTTTAGAAAACTGCTTCATATGGCATGGGATTAATCAATATTTCAATTAGTCTTGGTCATTTATTATTTATTCGCAAAATCCAATTAGCAAAAAAATACGCTCGTATAATGGAAAGCACTAAAATGATATTATACAATGCATATTTACATTAATATTCATTTCATTTACAAATTAGGTTAAACGGAGAGAATACTGTGGCAGGTAGAAACATACTTTTCATAATAATAAGCAGTATTAAAAAATTAATTTACCATAAAATTTAAGATCTTAATAAGCGTTTTGCATTAATTTTGATAAGAACTAGGGCATCGACATACAGGCATATAAAATTATTTTGTGTTTTAAAATTTGCAATATTGTTTGTTTCTGGTTGATACGAGGGTCACTCAAAAACTTCAATTGGTCCATTTTTTATTTCGGACATTTGTAATAAAAATATGGCAACCTGATTGAACCATCTGGTATAAATCGCAATTAATACTGATTTCTGATGGCGAATGTTTGGCCAAATTGTCTTATATTACTTGTAAAATAAACTAAAGGGAAAGTCCCACTGTAACAAGTGATATTTAAGTTGTTCACACTTACTAGATATGAATGGCTGGGACAATTATAAGAGTGCAGCAAAAATTTCCATATTTAAGAAATCACGTTGGCCAGATACATGTGAGGTGCCATTTTTCCATAGATTTCAGCAGATACTAAAAGTTGGTGGCGCCCTCTAGGACATGCGTGTCTACGAGTTCTATGAGAGCTGATGCCTTTTATCCAGAACAGGGCGCCACATACTGTCAGTAAAATGGGGCCTATTGGGCTTTTATATTTTCATCCAAGTCCATGTATTCAGGACATTTTATTTATTGTTTGGTGGGCTTAAACTCAATTGCAATTTTCATGCCTTTCCTAATTTTTTATGCTCTTCCTCCTACAACCCAATTCTTTCAAAGTGGGACTTTTCCTGACTTTCCCATGTGTTCAGCAATGTTACCTGAGCTTTCACTGAATTTTGGGCATATTTTCAATTCAGGTTATGTAACAACCCTGATTACTATCACACATTTATTAAAACATTGAAATTAGCATTTCACGCTTGTCATTAGCAGGTTATGTTTGTCCCTTTATGAAATGCCCCTAAGCTCACGACAAAACATTAATAATAACTTAATTAAAATTTAATTAAAACGTGCACAACTTCACCTATCTAGACCTGACTTTAATTATTTAAAATACAGGCAATTTGTAACTGACGTACAGGAAATGAAATGGCCTTCCTTCAAATTATTTCTAAATGTTGATAAAAATCAAAAACAAGTTGTTTTTTTTTTAAAGGAAAAACCTAGACCAGCCTTGAATTCTGGGAGGATATTAAAACAACCTACCTTTAATAATTATATTAAACATTAAAAACATCCTCATTATCAATTTAAAGTACTTAAAATTCCATACCTGTGAGTGTACAAGGCACGTGCTAATAATACACTAGGATATGAATAATTAGTAATTATTTTTAACAGTCCAACCCTAACCTATGCCTTCGTTTCATGATATTTAAATATTATGATGGTGTACCATACTAGTATATTGCATTGAAATAACTAGCAAAAGATTCAAAGAGTTTTTTGTTTGACTGAAGTCAACTACATAGTATATTGTTCAACAAAAGAGTGAACAAGAACGACTAGGACCAATCAGCTTCTTTGAATGCTTACAGTTTCTTTTATTATTGTATAGTTACTGCACTCTCCAGTGAAAATACCGTTATAACCAGTGCTGTTGGTTTTATTTGGGTAAAAATAGGACCAATATTACCAATATACCTGTTTAACTAATGTGATGTGTTGGGTACTGACATGAAGAGGAAGTAACCACTGAATTTGACAAATACAATCAATACGTTGGTTTATTTTTGTAAATATTTGGAGAAAAAATACGACCATTATCACCAATATACCAGTTTGGCCAATTCAATGATATATCAGCAATAACAATAATACTGATTGTTTTGGGTACTTACAAGTTGAAATTAAAACAATTATTCAAACAAGACCATTCATTATATTGGTGTATTAGAGCAAATATTTGGGGCAAAAATAGGACCAATATACCGTTTTAGTCACTACCATCTCAGCAATACCAATAGTAATACTGTCTGTATAAGGTATTGACATGTTGGCATTACCACTGAATTTAGCCAACTACAACCAATATGATGGTTTCACACTGGTACCAATATTCCAGTAGGGCAAAATACCACGACATCAATACTTTCGATAATACTTAGTTTACTGGTATTGTTACTTGGGTTATGCAGTTAACTTGACATCATGATTACTTTCTGATTGGCCAGTTTTGAAATCTTCAGCCCACTCTTTCATTGAACAGGATATGAGTGTATAACTCTTTTACCATCCATAGTTAGGAACCACATGAATAATACCAAAACTATCTAAAGGTCAACCATGCACAATTCAAGAAAGTTCAATAAGAAAATATCAAAAGTAAGAAGTATGTATGACGTCATCATTTTTCATTATCATTAACAATAACAACAATAATTCCAGACCCACCCCTGTACTAGGAAGTAAATGACTAATCTAGTTGACCCATCTGGAATTTAATTACAAAGTATATTCTACCGGTATCATGAAATGTACATGCAAAAAAATTTCTTGGCAGATATTGCAGCTGATGAACTTTCACAAAAAGAAACACAAGTTTATAAGAAAAAATCCTTAAAAAAAGATAAAAATAATAAAATTTCTTCTGTTAAAAACGTGAACTTTCATTTCGTGAATAATTCAAACAGTAAACATTATATTATTATTATTATTTAGATATTTTTTTCTTGGATTTCAGTTTCACGTTTTTGAGAAACTGAACAATAATATAGGGTAACAAAGATTTGGCTAGTGTGACCTCAAGAGTTCACCATTCACATTCGTTGTTGATGTATGCTAACAATAAAATTGTACATTTTTTGGTGAAAATACCGGCATGCACGACTTAACATGGGGGAAAATATTTTCAAAAGCAAATTTCATGCATACAGGGAAGTGCATAGTAAGGATATATTTTGTTTAGGGGGAAAAATAGAAGTAGGCCTAACACAACATTTATAAGCAATGAGTAAGATAGTCTGGTTGGGACTATCCTAAAACCAGTTTAAGGTATTCAGCAAAAGGTGAAAGCAAGAGGTAAAAACCTGTCGTCCGAGGGCTCGGCCCCTCAAGGTTTCCTTTATTTTTTTTTCTTTGAAAAAAGAGGATGACCTCAGCTCACCGGTAACATGGTAGTTGGTAGGCCTACTTGTTTGTATTCCTGCTCTTGCTTTTAAATTTGAATTTCTTTCCTTTTTAAGCCTGCTTTCTAGTACTTAAACCAGGCCCTTATACTGCCAAGAATCTAATGTGAAAAGCATGTAGAATTTCCTCCAATTCTACATTTCTGAACTATATAATACCATGATCCTCATCTTATAGTGGAAATACATTACCAGGCATGAGTGATCGCACAAAGAGACTAGTACCCTCCCCCCCCCCTTCCCCTTCACCACGAACCCTTTCCCCGGAATTAAAAACCTGAAACTTTTATTTTTAGTAGCTTAATAAATAACAATGAAAACATAATTAATTTTGAAAACAATCGAATAGCTGAGATCAAAAACCACATGAATCTATTTTTGCTGAAAATGAGATAAAAACTGTAGCTAAAGTGTTGTTATATCTGCTAAATCAATGAAAAATTGGGATTAGTTAGGAAAAAGTTGCTGATTTTGAGATCATGAAAAATGTCAGAATCGCTATGTGTAAAATTTTGGGTATAGGGTTAAGATGGACTCAAAACAAGTAGATTTCCTATGAGGGAACCAAAACGTGAAGGTGCATCCAAAAATGCAAGTTTCTATCTTAAAAATTAAGCTAAGAATTTTAAAATAACTAATTTCATTACAATGAATCACAGTTTCTCAAAGCATTTTTCTCAAAACAAGAAATCTGGACTCATGTAATTGTATTATTATTGGGAAAATGGTCAGTTTAAATTTTTTTTTTTAAATATGGCTTTTCAACACTTACATAATTTTATGTCTACAATTTGATAATAGTGAAACATAATGCTATATTTTTCAAATATATATAGGCCTAGGATAAAGGTAATTAATGTTAAAAAACTAATTAACAGGCCTATAAAACAGTAAATAACGGTAATTTTAAGACTATGTAGTAGTGATCAAAATTATGGCTTATCATGGATCACTTTTTCTAATAAAGATGAAACCTTCAGAAAGATCTTTTTTTTTTAGAAATTATAAAATACAGAAAATACTTCAGTTTTTCTTGATAATGTGAAACCATCCACAACAAGAATCTCATTATCATTAAAATTTACAGAAAATGCTTTAGATTACAAATAAACTAGTGCCATATAAGATACAGTCAATTCTATGAAACCATGAAAGAATAAATTTTGTGAATACCCACTGGCCTGCCCACAGTGTCCAGTAAAATTACAAAATAAAAACTTGAAAATGTTATGCAACATAAATACTCAAATTGCCAGCAAATCATAATCATGAATTTTTTGTAACAAAAACCAAAATTTAGGATTTTGAAAGTCAAGCTTCATCATTCTCTCACTGGACAACTTTCAAACACATCCTAAATCAGTTTAAGATGAGCATAATGTGTTTTTAATCTTAACACAATCAGTGGAGAGATTCAATCAGGGTTAAAATTTAAACCTTGGTTTATGTGCTAAACCTCAACCCAGCCTATAGGTTTTTTTTACTAATTCTCAACTTACACCGAAGTTTAAATTTAAACCCTGACTTTCCCTGACATTCTCAGATCACAACTAGTCCCCAACAAGAGTTTAATTTAAATTTCCTCATCAGCACAAATTAATAAAAACTTAACGAAAAGCCTAAAAACAAAACCAGAAATGATAGCCAAGTAACCCGAAAGCCAAAACGAACTATAAATTAGGCTTACCTGCGAACAAAAGTAAAGCTGTAAAACCTTTTAGAAACATTTTTTAAAACTCCAGGTAAATCCTCGAAGTTTAAATAAACTCGTACATATAGATAATAATAATAATAAAATCCAGAATCTCGGGAATAAACTGTTATAGTTCCAACATGAGCGTAAAACTGCTTCAAAAAACAACAAGGCGCAGTCACAACTAACAAACCGTTGGCTACTCCTTACAACGAGCAAACAACATTCAAGACTGGTAAGATGAAAAATTCAAAAAATCGACAGTGGTGCCCCCAATTCAAAAGGGAAGTAACATAAGGTGGGTGGGGAGGGAACAGGTGAAGAGAGGAAAAGGGAAACCCTTACCTGTAGGACAGGTTATAAAAAATAGCTTTAGCACAGGTAGCAGTCAAGCATAGCATCCGGGCAAAAAAAAAACCCAGCAAAAATTCAAGGAAAAACGAGATCATTGGAATCAGTTTAGGAATTGCATTCAATCACGTCATGCTTTCAATCAAGCACATAAAAAAATATGAGCTGGAACTGATTTATTAGAGCTGCAGTACACACATCAGGTAAACCATAACTATACGGATACAGAGGTGTTGCGCCGAAAATAAGTGGGTCCATAAAGGCTTGTTTACAACAGTTAAGGGCAAAATTTCTTAAGATTTAGCCTTAGAAAATGAATAAATCTATAGAATTTGCAGTGTAGGTGTGCGGGTTTTTTCACCTCGACCAAAAATAGGATTATTATTCACGAAACGTGAAGTAGACCTGAGTCACCTAGAGGCCTACATACAAAGGCGTTAACAATGCAAAATACAAGGATGGACTCCATATTCGGTCGAATTGTCAATAATGACAAACAGGGGATGACCTCATTAGAACTAGGGTGAATAATTGAATGACCCACCCCACCTCTTAATTCTATAGTCAATGAATGTGGGGAGAAAATACTGGAAATAAAAACCGAAATACTGTACTGGTGGATGTGCCATCGATCCTTTGGGCACTTTTAAAATCTTTTCATCAAAACATGCAAAATTACTAATTCCTCATTGGCTCATTTTCGAACCCTCTGTTAGAAAGGAGTTAGTAAGCTAGCTATCGAATCAAAATTAAGGATATCCATGTTGAATACGACAGAATACCGTAAATCTTCTAGAAATGACCTGGGCGATCTTTCCATTTTTTGCCTTCAGAGGTGGGCGTAATTTAGAAATGGGCTTAAATTAGGGATTAGCATTTATTTGTAATTTCAAAGAATTCAGCTGGGCGTTTATTTAAAATTAAACTAATATTACGTTATTTTACCATATTTTTATTTAAGAACACATTGTAATTCAATTCAATTCAGTTCAACTCGGTACCCTACCATCAGCATAATGCCATTTGGTAGGGGGGTTATCCCACAAGATGTGGTAAGAAACTTTTACCACAAAAATAAATTTTTATACAAGAATATCATAAAGAAACTGAAACTATAAGTTCTAAGGGAAAGCGCCATTGGAATATGGGCGAAATTTTGACGAAGGAGATCATTGAGGATGGGCGAAATATGAAGGATGGGCTAATTTTTGAAGTGAGCTATCTTTTCACATTTTTTTTGCAATTTTCCTGGTCCTTCATTTTAGTACGGTCTAAACTGTAGTTGAATTCTATTCAACACAGATGGCGCTTTATTTTTGAAAGGGTCGTATTCAATGCCATTAAAGGGTGTTCAATGTATGATCATGAGTAAATGTCAATAAATATTCAGGTTTAAATCATAGGATTGTTGAGAAGTTTTATCTCAAACGATGACAATTGCATGCATAAAACATATAATGGTAGCACGCAATATATACATTTGCTACATTATAAAAAAAAGAGATAAAAGCCAAATTAGTGAATAATGTATAATGTATTTGGTATATCCAGACAATGCATGATTTATCTAGGTCTAAATTGATTTTAGGGTTAAAAATCGATGGATTACTTTCCCATGTATTAAAAAAATCACTAAAACAAACAATTTCCTATTCATTATATTTGTGAAAATATTTTAGAAGTTTTGCTTCACCTTTTACTTCCTGAAGTGTTTCCCAATAAATAATTTTTCCCTGACTTTTTAAAGTGAATACATAAAAAAAAGCATCTAAAAGTTATCTTTAGGCCAATAAATAACCTAAAGTGGGCTCTTTAATTCCTGTATTGAAAATCATCCACTGTGGCTGACTAATGCATTAAATATAGGCTGAATTCTCAGAAAATTGCCTATTATATTGTATAATGGCAGTCTAGCTTGACAAAACAATTTTTTTTAAACTTTTTAATACAATGCTTCCTAACAATAAGCTACATAGAAAACTAGGAAACCGTTAGAGAGTATAAATAATTAATATTATTAACTGTAATTCAAAGAATTAATGCCAACAAAAAAAGGCAAAATTTAGTAAAGCAAATCAAATTAAAGAATTTCTTTGCATTAAATCTTAAATAACAGAAGAAGGGAGATAAACTGCCAAATTTCTCACGAAAATTACAATAGTTCAGTTAATGCTTCCGCATATACACGCTCTTATGACATCTTTGGACGTATTTAACTAATGGCATAATCGATTCAAATGGTTTATAATAATTAATTGCAAGGTCTACGTCATTAAGTGGTCACTCATGATCATCATTAAAAATATTAACGTTAAAAGGTTATAACTGAATATTATGATGTACTTAAAATGGCGTCCATCTTTAACTTATGCTTTAAAAAGGATAGTTTGACTTTGATACTAGTGACTTATAAATTAAAGACAAACAATACAGTTAAGTATAGGGCATTGATAACAATATTTTCAGCAGACTTTTCCAAATTATACAAGGATGGCTATACATTTTACCATTGTTTTACTTGTTTTCCATATTATGTGGATATGACTAGCGCCATCTAGTATATATCTAGTTACGTTAAAATCTCACTTTGAAACAAGTTATTTTTAAACACTACACAATTACTAAATATTAATTTCTGTGCCAATAATAATTGCAGCAAAGTTTTAATTTTGAAGAAATCACGACGTTTCCAAAATGCACGG